>CM052797.1:123786378-124045032 GCA_028533885.1 Nasua narica
TTCTTCAGTAATTGGGAACAATAATATGAGTTCAGAATTTTAGAATGAGAGGTAAGAGTTTTAAAAGTTTGAAAATTGAAGTGGCTGGATAGTTAGTATGCATAATTTGGATATCTTTGAGTATTACCATTGGATAGGATAGAATTGTAACGATAGAGTTATTTAAAAAAGTAAACATTCAGATAGAACAGCAAGTAATGTATGTACCCACCACTGTGATTAATACTTATAGAAGCTGAGGCTGTATTTGTGTCACGTGCAGCTGAAGGCTAATTCTTTCACTTCCTCCACTAATTTGAAGTTGATTTATATTTTTCCTGTGGTAGTTCATTGGCATCCTCTGAGAAGCAGATGCCAAGACAGGATTAGATGTGCAAGAGATTCATAGGTAAATGCCTGTGAAGGATAAAGAGGAGAGGAAGATTAGGTGGCAAAAGCCTTCATATGGGATGTCGGTGTGACACCCCTGAAGGAAAATAGAAGGTAGGATGATTTGTGGTTGGATCCTAAGGCTGGAGTACAGCTTGGAGAAAGTCTCAGCCGGAGCAGATTGTTGGTTAGAGGAGTCTGTAGGGCAGACGCGGCCCTGCTGTAGAATGCTTGCTGTGTTCAGTCCTTGGCCGGGCGCTGGTGTGAATGCTGCAGTGGATCCCAAAGGTGCCAGGCGAATGGGATTGCCAGCTAATTAAATATCTCCCAGCACTTTCTCTCTTGAAGGGCAATCGGATGCTCAAGGCCTTCAGAATTCGCATGTATGTTTTTGTATTTTAATACATACTTATGTATGATTAACAATGTGTTTTTTTTAAGATTATTTATTTATTTGACAGAGAGAGAGATCTCAGGTAGGCAGAGAGGCAGGCAGAGAGAGAGGGGGAAGCAGGCTCCCCGCTGAGCAGAGAGCCCGATGAGGGGCTCCATCCCAGGACCCTGAGATCATGACCTGAGCCGAAGGCAGAGGCTTTAACCCACTGAGTCACTCAGACGCCCCAACAATATGTTTTGTTGTGTCAGAGTCTTTTTGTAAATGAAATTATTTTGTATATTCATTTGCTTTGATGCTTTCCAAACAAGTACATGTCCACTAACAAGGCACAGGAGTTCCATTTCACCCAATCTTCACTATACTGTTAGATTTATTAACTTTTTGCAGTGCTGTTCTTTTGTGGTTTATGTTGGCATCTTTCTTTCTTTCTTTCTTTCTAGATTTTATTTATTTATTTAAGAGAGAGAGAGCACATGAGCATACAAGTGGGGGGTGGTTGGGCAGAGGGAGAGGAAGAAGCAGACTCCCTGCTGAGCAGGGAGCCCCATGTGGGTCTCCATCCCAGGACCCATAGATCATGACCTGAGCCTAAGGCAGACAGTTAATCAGCTGAGCCACCCAGGTGCCCCCAGGTGTCATTTTTCTAATTACTGGTGAGGTTAAAGTTAAATGTCTTCTTATATGTTTTTTGACTGCTTGGATTCCTCCTATGAATATGCCTTTTGCTGTTTTTCTGGAGGGTGTTGGTCTTACTGATTTGTGTGTGAGTTCTTTATATATTTGGATACTAATCCTTTGCTAGGCTTGCATATACAGTTTTTGTTTTCTCTTTAGTATGTGGGGGTATTAATTGAGTTTCTTTTAATTAGGAAGGAATAAAAATAATATCCCTGATTGGACATATTTCTGCTTAAAGCCTGGCCTTGGAATGTAGCCCCTGTAATATATATCACTAGGATCCTTGCTTTGTAAGATGAATGTTACTGAGAACTGACATCTTCTTTTGTTTTGTTTCAGTGTTAGTTATTTTGATATACTAAACTATTAACTGATTAGCCCACATTACAGTACCAGATGACTTGGAAAGCTCCAATTTAATTTCTGTCCAGCATGTAGTTAAAGCAGCAGCATGTTAAGAGGTTAAAGTTAATGGCTTTAGTTCCTGTAATGGTTGGTTAGTTTCTAACAAATGGTTAAGGTGCTAAATTCATCTGTCTGATGGATTTGCCACTAATTATAAGGGAATGGGTGAGCGTGTGGATGAGGAGCTAAAACTTGTCATCACTAACAGAAAACCTTCAAAGGATTTCTCTGTCAGTGCCAGGTCAAGGTGTGCTTACTATGGTCCAGTCTGGTTCGAATACTTCATATCTGTTAAATAGTTTAACACACAGTCACAACAATCACATAAAGTAAAGTTGTTATCTCCATTTTCTAGATGAGGAAACAAAGGCTTACTGTTCTGGTTTAACCTAATAACTTGTCTAAGGTAGCGCATTCTAAAAGATGCCATTAGTTGTAAGATGTGCCATTATTTTATATATCACCAAGAAAGGAAAAACTCCAAGATACCATTAACTGTTAAGTTGGAGTTGAATTTCAACCTATTTCAGGGAGAGTCAGCCGGAAATCCCCTTTGAGAAAAAACACTTAGGTAGGACTAGTGCTTTATTGGATCAATTGATTGTTTCCATGTGCTCCGAAGCTTTAGGTTTAGGATTGCCAGAGTCCGTTTCATGTCCAGTTATATTCCTCTTCTGTCTGGTAGTGAAGACACAGATTCGTTTGATTGATTGGCACAAATTGGAGTGAGTTGCTTAACTCCTGCATGTATGTTGAAATAGTCGTCTTCAGAGCTTAAAACACAATTGTAGGGTTTTTTGGAGGGGAGTGATTTCTTATGATTGTATGATTTAAGGTTATAATGGGTAGTATTATGTTGGCTACCCTTTAGTTTAACAGATAAGAATATAATATTTAAATACAGTTTATCCCATCCTCCTGTCCATTTTTCCATAGGTTCACATTGAACTTGAGCTGTGGAGTGAATTTAAGAGCCATGTCTTTTTTTTTTTTAAAGATTTTATTTATTTATTTATTTGAAAGAGAAAGTGAGAGAGAGCATGAGAGGAGAGAAGGTTAGAGGAAGAAGCAGACTCCCTGTGGAGCCGGGAGCCCGATGTGGGACTTGATCCTGGAACTCAAGGATCATGACCTGAGCCGAAGGCAGTTGCTCAACCAACTGAGCCACCCAGGCGCCCCTAAGAGCCGTGTCTTGAATAGTGTGTGAAATGATAAAATATCTGAGAGAGTAAATCATTTTAATTAATTAATTAATTTTGAGAGAATATTCTTAAAAACCCTTGATTTCACCTGTACCAGCTATCTGGTTAGTATCGTTCAGCAACTAATTTCCCTTTCTTGCATATTATTCCCATCCTCCCTCCCCTACCCAAACCCCCCCTCCCAACCAAACTAACCCTGCCTCTCATTCCAAAGTATATATTTCTTGGTGTTATTAGTTAATTTGGTTCTATTGTTCAGAGACCAGAGGATAAAGAAAATTGCAAGCCTTTTTCTGATCGACTCAAATGGGAGCTGTGTCGTGTTTGATTTTATCATAGTGTAATTTAACTAAGGACCAAATTGCCTAAGGACTAGTTGTCTGCCGAGAACCTCAAGGCTTTCTTTGCACTTAAACTGAGGCTATTTAAGTAGTCTTTGCTCCTAAAGTTTGGCGGTGGTATCTTTCATTTCCACTTTCATCTACTGGCCAGGAAACACCACCTGATGGCCTGTGTCTGAAAAGGTTAATTAAAATTTTGAGGTTAGCTAAACATTAATATTTACCTGAACTTAGGGCATTTTTGTGTTGTTTTACTACACACATACACACGTGCACTCTCTCACTTAAGGTTACGTTCCTTCTTTACCTCTAGTGGCATAGAAGCTTTTGGACTTGGGGCTTGTTCTGCTTTCAAATTTAGCATGGATGTAGGGAGACCAGGGTAGTAGAGTAGAATAAGGAATTAGTGTGGTCTTAATACTGTTCCGTTTTCTGGAAGCTAGTGGTTCCATGTACTTCTGCTTTTGTAGAGTGCAGTAGCATAGTTTTTGGAGTCACCAGTTCAGGCTTAAATATTTTAAGGCTCATTTGCTAACTTGTCACAGCTGAATGTGGTTCTGAGCCATGTGCTTGGTTTGGCTGACTTTCCTTGAATAGGCATTTTGTAATGGATATTTAATAACTAAGCATGAAGTTCAGTTATTTAAGAAGTGAAACCTCAAGGAAAAATGAACTTTTAAGTTGGTGGTAAAAGCTGATTATCCCCATTTTCTGTGCTTTTCTTACAGTGAATTTGTATAAATTAGAAATGCACATCTTGCTCAGATACATTAAATTTTTTTTCTCGAGGTGAGATTCATGTAACGTGTAAAATTAACCATTTTAAAGTGAACAATTTATTGGCATTTAGTATCTTCATTAGTACATTGTGCAACCACCACCCTGTCTAGTTCCAAAACCTTTTCATCTCCCTAGAAGGAGATCTCATCCCCATTAGGTGGTTACTTCCCACTCCCCACTGTCTCAGCCCCCTGTACGCTGCTGATAGTTTGCAGAAAGTACTGTGAAACGTGGTGCAGTGCGGTCACCTAATCCCTCCTGGGGTGGAGGGTAGGGGAATTGAAGGAACCAAGAAGTTTTAGGTAATATGATCCTTTGAGCCAATCTTAAAAAATAGTTTTTCAGGGCTCCTGACTGGCTGAGTCAGTGGAGCATGTGACTCTTGATCTTGGTGTTGTGAGTTTGAGCCCCATATTGGGCATGAGGCTTGAAAAAAATAGCTTTTCAGTGTTTATGGTTTTATGGTGCTTATTGATTTTAAAGTTCATATTATACATAAGCTATAAATGTTAACCATTATTTTGAAAATTCTAATCTTAAAAGTTTTAATCCAGATTTTCTTTTTGTCTTGAGCTGTGTTGTCCAATAATGTAGCCACTACTCTATAAAAATATTTAAATTTAAATTTATTAAAATTAAATAAGGGACTTCTGGCCAGTTTAGTCAGTAAAGCATGTGATTCTTGATCTTGGGGTCATGAGTTCCAACTCCACCTTGGGCATAGAGCTTATTTAAAACTAAACACAAATTTCAGTTCTGTCACACTAGCCACATTTCAAGTGCTCTATAGCTCTATGTAGGTACTGGTTACTGTATTGGACAGTGCAGAATAGAATGTTTGTGTTATCCCAGAAGTTCTGTGGGACAGCACTGATCTAGAGATTCTGATGACTTGAAAGTGTTCATGTTTTCAATTTTTGTAATTAGTTCAGAAGTTTTACCTCTTTAATGGGAGTGCATGGTGAAATGGGATTTTGGTACAACTGCTAAATATTATGATGGCTATGTACTGAAGTCTTCTTCAGTATTTGGGGTATTTGTTTAAACAGTGCTATTAATAATGGAATTCATAATGAGGAATTCATAATGAGGTTTCTTGAAAGCAAGTAGAAATGGAAAGCTTAGGAGAGCTTTATTTTTTGAGGTGGTTATTTAGTACCTAATTAAACCAGAACAGTGATTAAGTTGTATGGCTATGTTGAAGATAAATGTAGGACTTAAAAAATCAGTATTAAGTCTCAGCCTTGTCTTCAAAGATCAGGTTTCTAAAAACAGCCTTATTGAGGTATAATTGACAAACTATACATATTTAAAGTGTAAAATTAGACATATGATAGGCTGATTGAAGTTCCACTGCTTACTGATGCTATGGTTAGTCTTTTTTTGTTTCATTTTGAATACTTTCCATTGCTGTATCTTTGAGTTTACTAATCATTTGCAGTGTATAATCTGCCCTCAATCCCATTTTTCATCTCAGACAGTATGGGTTTCATACCTAGAAGTTTGATTTGGGTCTTTTTAAAAATATATATATTTCATTGGGGTGCATGGGTGGCTCAGTTGGTTGAGTGTCCAACTCTTAATTTTGGCTCAGGTCATGATCTCAGGGTGGTGGGATCGAGCCCTGTGTCAGGCTCCTTATGCAACATGGAGTCTGCTTGTCCCTCTCCCTCTGCTCCTCCCCTTGTTTGCACTCTCTCTATAAAATAAGTAAGTAAAATCTTAAAAAGTGTATAAAAATTATATATTTCTTTTTTAAAAGAATTTATTTTGAGAGAGAGAGAGAGAGTGATCTGGGGGGAGGGGCAGAGGGAGAGGGAGGATCTCAAGAAGACTCTGCTCTGAATGTGGAGCCTGACGTGGGGCTTGATCTCAGAATCTTGAGATCATGACCTGAGCCAAAATCAAGAGGATGCTTAACTGACTGAGCCATCCAGGTGTTCCCATGTATGTGTGTATGTATGTATGTGTATGTCTGTTTATATGTGTGGGTATCTATATATTCATGTCTCAGCATAATCTTTCCTTTAATATCATAAAGATAAAGACACATTGAAATACAGTCATAATTGTTTTAATGCTTTTGTCTACTAATTCTATCATCTGTGTCATTTCTGGGTTGGTTTTGATTGATTTTTCTCCTCATTATGGGTTGCCTTTTCCTGCTTCTTTGCTTGTCTGGTAGTTTTTGTTTGGATGCCAGACATTATGAATTTTACATTGATGGATGCTGGATATTTTTGTATTCCTATAAATATTCTTGAGCTTTTTTCTGGGACATGGTTAAGTTCTTTAGAAATAGCCTGTTCATTTCAGATCATTTAAATTTTAAGTTTTGGTAGGCAGCATCAGAGCAGCATTTCATCTAGGGCCGATAATTTCCCACTATTGAGTCAGAACTCTTCTGAGTACTCTTCCTAAGTAGTCCCTGAATTCTGAGGTTTTCTACTTTGGCTGTTGGGAACAGGCACTCTTGTTGGCCCTGTGTGAGCTTTGTGGATTGTTCCCTTTTATTATTTTGGGTGGTTCTCCATCCAGAAATGTCAAGTATTTTCCTCATAGGGATGTGCTAACGTGCTCCTCAGTGCTCTTCCGAATATTCGAGGGGACCCTTTGCAGATCTCTGGCATCCCAGTTCTGTGCAGCCGTCTCTCTCTTCTGATAGTCTTCCCTGCAAACTGCCTTGTTCCCTCAACCCAGAAAGATTGTTTCCCCGAGACCCCAGGCCCGTGCTGTCAGTTGGAAACTCTCTCCACGCAATAAACTGGGGCAGTTGTAGGATTTACTTCATTTCTCGTCTCAGGGCTCACTGTACTTTGTTGTTGGGTGTCCAGTGTCTTGAAAACTGTTGCTTCGTATAGTTGTTCAGGTTTTAGTTGTTCAAAGTAACAGGGAAAATCTGGTTCATGTCACTCCCACCTTGGCTGGAAACAAAAGGCTAGATTTTTAAAAATTTTACTTTTTTTTTTTTTAAAGATTTTATTTATTTATTTATTTATTTATTTATTTTTAAAGATTTTTTTTTTTTAATTTATTAGAGAGAGAGACTGAGAACGAGAGGGGAGAAGGTCAGAGGGAGAAGCAGACTTCCCGCAGAGCCGGGAGTCTGATATGGGACTCGATCCCGGGACTCCGGGATCATGACCTGAGCCACCCAGGCGCCCTATTTATTTATTTATTTTTAAAGCTAGGCAGAGGGGCACCTGGCTGGCCCAGTCTGAGGAGCATACAACTCTTGGTCTTCGGCTTGTGAGTTCAAACCCCACATTAGGTGTAGAGATTGCCTAAGTAAATAAACTTAAAAAAGTAAGCAGAGGAATTGGTTATACACCCCCCTTTTCAAGTTTTATTTATTTAATCTCTACACCCAGTTGTGGGGCTCGAACTCACGACTCAGAGATCAAGAGTTGCACACACTCCTGACTGAGCCAGGCTACATTTCATTTTTGTTAGAAAACATTGATACTTGTTTTATATATTATTTGCTCCTAACCTATTTGGTTTCTTCTTGAAGTTGTTAATGGCTTTTGAACTTTCAAATATGGGTTTTATGTTCATGAAAACATTCTGTAAATAGAATAATAATGCTTTGAGAAACCATAATGCCAAATTTTGTGTTTTTATATAGCCACTATTCATTTCAGTATTTGTAATAAAGTGTTTCTTCTGATCTACCTGCTCGTTGAAACTCGATGATTCTAGCCCACAATTTTCCAAAGGAAGATAGTTTTTAAACATTCACTTTCTAAAGAGAAAGTAAATTATTTAAAACTTAGTACTTCTAATGTATTTTTGAGAAAAGTATGATTTAGGAAATATCTCATTCTTAGACTGTCGTGGCCCTCTATCTTGCTGGAATGTATTAAAATGAGTATGTGTATTCCTTTTGAAACAGAATTTTTATTTTTTAGTCATTTTCACCTAGATGTCTTTGAGATTTTTGAACATCTGTGCATTCAAATGCCATGTATTGACACTAAACAAGAGTTTTATGGATCAGCTCATGAACTATCATTTTGAGTAGCCGTTTGGTGTTCTGCTTGCTGGGCAGCAGGTCAGTTGCCATGGCATTGCCGTTTTTGTACAGCATTGTTAATGGTGCTGAGAGGTTGGGGGGTAGGGATGCAGGCCCCTTACCCTGCTAGTGTAGCTTATAAACTGGGATAGCTGAACTTCTATTTAGCTTTGCATGTTAAGTTTCTAGGTAATGTTGACAGAGTTTTATTGCTATAAAAAATTTAAAACCACACTTTCTGCCTTATTAAGAACAAGTCGCAATAGCACAGTGAAAGTGTTGATACCAGTGATTTAAAGTGTAGGTTCTACAAACTTTCGTGCAGTTGAGACAAAGCTAATAATCATTAGGCATTCTGAAAGCATGCAGCTTTTACCTCAGACGTATTCATTGGTTGGCTGTGTTTAATTGTGAAGGGAAAAAAACCAAGAACATGTACAAAATTGGAATTACACTGT
Organism: Nasua narica; assembly: GCA_028533885.1. Lineage (NCBI taxonomy): Eukaryota > Metazoa > Chordata > Mammalia > Carnivora > Procyonidae > Nasua > Nasua narica. The sequence continues at coordinate 123,795,024 of CM052797.1, forward strand.
GGAAAAGTAAGGTGAGATGTATTTAGGTGTTTTTCGCTTTTTAGGAACATGGCTATGACCCTTTGGACACATCTGTTGCCTTGCTTTCACACATTCCACTTTTGTACAAGTCTTTAGGAATTCATTATGTGAGAACGTGATGGACTCCTTATACTTTTGCCAACCTAAGAACGCTAAATTTTTCTGTTAGAGGATATTGTATGTAGAGTTGCCCTAAATATTATAACCTTGCTTTTTTTTCTAATGAAAAATTTGAACATGTAGAAAAAAATAGAATATTAATGAATCATGTATGTTTAGCAACCATATTTAATAAATGATTTTTGTCATATTTTGTTAATTAAAAAGAGTTTTTATGGCTGAGGTTTAGTAATTTGCCTTTATGTGGTATTTGCACATTACAGAATGTAAAATTGTATATTAGACTTAATTGAATATCTACTATTTTCCATGGTCATAAAATGCCTAGTCTGGTATGATAAATGCCGTGTTATAGGGGCATACCTGTGCTCTGAGAGCCTGTGGGTCGGTGGTGCAAGGTGATGTGGTTGAAACGGGGTGTGGAAGGGGAGGCTTTCCTGAGGTGACCCTTAAGGTGGGTCTGGAAGGGCAGATGAAGAAACGATGCTCCAGGCTGAGGGAGCCATGTATTTACGTAGAGTCCTATGGGTAGAGAGGGCTTGACACTTTTGAGGAATCATGAGTAGTTTGATATAATTAAAACTGAGGAAGGTAATCAGTGTTGGAAGGTGAGACAGGAGAGGTAGATACATACTAATCACAAGGGCCTGTGTGCCAACTGAGGAATTTATTTCATTTTTAAATAATAGCTTTATTAAGATGTAGTTCATATAACTTTGAAACTGTGCAGTTTGGTGGGTTTTCATGTAGTCAGAGTTGTGCAGCCATTTCCACTATCTTAATTTCATTTTCATTACCCTAAAAGGAACTCTGTATTTATTAGCAGGTGTTCCCTATTTGGAATTTATTTTAAATGTTGTTTAAATGATTTTCAACAATCATTAAAGACATAAGTCTCTTTGATATGCATAAAATAATATACTTTCCTTAATGTTTGTATTATGGAAGCAGTGATGTAATATTTTTGTGAAATAATGCATGTTGTATTGACGATGTGTTTTATTTTTTATTTTATTTATTTTTAGAGCAGGAGGTACGGAGGGGCAAAGCGAGGGGGAAAGAATCTCAAGCAGAGTCCATGCCCAGCACAGAGCCTGGCTTGGGGCTTGATCCCACAACACTGAAATGATGACCTGAGCCAAAATCAGGAGTTCGACTCTTAACTGACTGAGCTACCCATGTGCCCCTGACCATGCATTTTAAAATCACACTACTCCATTTTGGAGAATCATTGTTCTTCAGTGAGTCCCACTGGAGAATTTTAAGCCAGAGGGTGGTGTGAATGTAATTGCAGTTTGGAAATATCATTGGTTGTTGTGTTGAAGAGAGCTTGTAAGAATGGATTCACTGAAGGTAGAGAATGCTAGTCATTCATTCAGAAACTTTTAAATGAGCATCTAGGGCGCCTGGGTGGCTCAGTTGGTTAAGCGACTGCCTTCGGCTCAGGTCATGATCCCGGAGTCCCGAGATCGAGTCCCACATCAGGCTCCCAGCTCCATGGGGAGTCCGCTTCTCACTCTGACCTTCTCCCTTCTCATGCTCTCTCTCACTCTCTCTCTTTCCTAATAAATAAATAAATAAAATCTTTAAAAAAAATGAGCATCTACTATTTTTCCAGACACTGTTCTAGGCTCTGTGAACAAACTAGACGTTCTCAGCCCTCATGGAATTAAGTTCTAGTGAGGGGAAGGAAATAAGGGCGGATTTGAAGCTCTTAAGCTGTTAGAATAGACTCTGATGGTAGGTTGGATGTGGGCCACAAGGAGGCCACAGGGACTTCTGGATTTATGGCTTAGGTGACTGGATAATTGATGATGCCATTCACTGAAATAGGAGCTGTAAGAGTTTCGAGATTGAGATGCCTGCACATAATAATTCAGACAGCATTTATTAGCATTTATTTATTTAGACCTCTAAGTTAGGTCCACCTTGTGTGTATTCTGTATGTACACCCTGTTACTTACCTTTATTATGGCACTTCTCCATCTTTAGTTGCTAGCTTTTACGTCTTCTCTGCTGCTCATCAAAGGTGGGAACTGCCCATATCATTTTTGGATCCCTCCTGCAGACCATTTATACCAGCGTGCTGTATATAAAATTCTCATTGCCTCCACTGGCTACTGTCCTCTTGTAAGCCATCATCATCTGAAACTCCAATCTCTGCAGTAGCCTTTGGTAAGTCTCCTGCTTCTGTACATTAAAATGTAAGTCAGTATGTTTCTCTGCCATTTAAAACCTCACAGTGGCCCACATTGGACAGTGGCCTTATAAGACCTACTTAGTCTGGTCTTGGACTACTACTCTGACTTTACCTCCTTCCCTTCCTTCAGATCTTTGTTCAGATGTTGCCATCTCAGCGAGGCCTATCTTGACCTACCTAGCTATCCATCTAGAAGTGTATTATCTCTAAAATACTGCTTTCAGACAGTCTAGCTACCTATTGTATGATTCCATCTGTAAGACAGTTCTGGAAAAGGCAAAACTATGGTGACAGTAGAAAGATCAGTGGGGTTTCTAAGGGGTTAGAGTAGGAGCAGGGAAGATTAAGCAGAGCACGGAGGATTTTTAGGGCAGTGATACCACTCTGTAATACATGATACATACCACACCATGATACAGTAATGTTGGGTGCATATCATTATATGTAAATTTAAACCCGCAGAATGCACACCAAAAGTGAACCCTAAGGTACCCGTGAATTTTGTGTGATTATGATGTGTCAATGTAGGAGCATCTGTCAGTGTCCCACTGGGTGTGTGTGTGGGGGGGATGTGGATAATGGGGGATGCTTTGCATGTGTGGGAGCAGGGGTATGTGGGAAGTCTCTGTACTTTGGCCTCAATTCTGTTGTAAACCTAAAACTGCTCTAAAAAAAGTAGTCTTTAAATATAAAAAGAGCAACAACATAAAATCTAACTGCAAATATCACCATTAAATAAATATTTATTCTTTAGTAGAATTAAATCTCCAGTAAACTATTTTAGTTTTTAAATTTTTATCTATTTTATTTTTTTAAAGATCTGCTCATTTGGGGCGCCTGGGTGGCTCAGCGGGTTAAAGCCTCTGCCTTCAACTCAGGTCATGGTCTCAGGGTCCTGGAATCGAGTCTGGCATCAGGCTCTCTGCTTAGTGGGGAGCCTACTTCCTCTTCCCTCTCTGCCTGCCTCTCTGCCTACTTGTGATCTCTCTCTCTCAAATAAATAAATAAAATCTTAAAAAAAAAAAAAAAAGATCTGCTCATTTATTTGAGAGAAAGTGCGCACATGCGAGTGGGGGAAGGGGCAGAGGGAGAGAATCTCAAGCAGATTCCCCACTGAGCACAGAGCCCAATATGGGGCTTGATCCCACGACCCATGAGATCATGACAAGATCATGACCTGAACTGACACAGAGTCAGATGCTTAACCAACTGAGCCACCCAGGCGCCCCTCCCAATAAACTATTTTTAAACAGTTGGTTTGTTTGACTCAGGCTTCAGACATGAGCCACATGTTGCATTTTTTAAAAATAGCTTTGTATAATTGACATTCAATAAATTCATAGTTAAAGTGTACAGTTTGATTAGTTTTGACATACATGTACACCTGTGAAGTTATTACCATAATCAACATACTGATTATGTCTGTCATTTCCAAAAGTTTCCTAATGCCTCTTTGTAATTCCTCTTACCTGCCACTCCTTCAAGCAACCATTGATCCTCTTTCTGTCATTATTGATCAGTTTGCATTTTTTAGAGTTTTACAGAAATGCAGTCTTAAATTATGCACTAGTTTGTCTGATTTCTGTCATTCAGTATACTTATCTTGAGGCTCATCCACATTGTTGCATATATCAATTGATTATTTCTATTTATTCCTGAGGGGTATTATACTATATAAATACACTAAATTTTTTTAATCCATTCACCTTTGATGAACATCTGGGTTATTTCCATTATTTGGCTATGACAAAACTGCTATGAATATTCGTGTACAAGTCTTGTGTGAGTATATGTTCCCTTTTCTCTGGGTAAAGTACTCAGGAATGGAATCATATACAGTAGTTGTGTGTTTGTTAATTTTTTAAGAAACTGCAAAATTTTTCCAGGTGGTTTTACAATTTTACATCCCAGCAACAGTGTATAAGAATTCTAGTTGCTCTGCAATCTTGCTGACACTTGATGTGTCACTCTGACACATTCTGACGTGTGTAGTAGTATCTGGGTTTACTTATATTTTTCTAGTGACAAATGATACTGAGTTTTGTTTTCTTATATGCTTATTTGCCATCCCCATATCTTCTTTGGTGAGATCACTTCACTTCCCTTTCTCAGCTCCATGGCCTGGAAACCCTCGCAAAGCAGTTAGTTGGGACAGTTGGAAGGCTCATCTCGCCTCCCATCTTCAGGGTTCACTGTCCTTTGTGGCCTGGTGTCCGTTGTTTGGAATACCATTGTTTCATGCATTTTGTTTGTTCCTCAGGATGTTTCAAGGTTGAGGGTTAGTCTGGTCTCTGTTACTCCATCTTGGCCAAAAGTATACACACTGAATTTTAATACATAGATTTTCTCCTTTTTGTGTTTTTCTTTGTAAGTTAGTGGTGGAAGACCACTAGATTGGCTGAATGAATTTTCCTCATGCTGGATCTGCTGATTGCATCCCCTTGCTGTTTTTATCATGTTCTTTGTCCTCTGTATCTTCTTTTTTTTTTAATTTATACATTTAACAGAGAGAGAACACAAGCAGGCAGAGAGGCAGGCAGAGGCAGAGAGAGGAGCAGGCTCCCTGCGGAGCAAGGAGCCCGATGCGGGACTCGATCCCAAGACGCCGGGATCATGACCTGTGCCAAAGGCAGCTGCTCAACCAACTGAGCCACCCAGGCGTCCCTGTCCTCTGTATCTTCTGTAAACTGTTGATTAGATTTAGAAGGTTGATTGATTTTTGAATAACATTTATTTTTGTCAGGAATAATTCATAGGAGCTATTTTGACCATACTGTTTAAGATGGGAACTTCCACTGCACTCCAGGCCCCCTCATCTTGCTTTTCTATTTCTAATTTTCATAGCTTCTTCTAACATGCCATAATATACTTATTTGTTTAATGTCCGTTCTGAAATATAAACTTCTTAGGGCGCCTGGATGGTTCAGTCGGTGAAGCATCTGCCTTCAGCTCTGGTCATGATTCAGGAGTCCCAGGATTGAGTCCCCGCATCGGGCTCCCTACTCGTCGGGGGTGTCTGCTTCTCCCTCTGACCCTCCCCCATCTCATGCTTTCTTTTGCTCTCTCTCTCTCTCTCAAATAAATGAATAAAATCTTTAAAAATATCTATATATACATACACACACACACTTCATAAAGGCGTGGGTCTGTGTTTTATAACACCCTTGTTTTGTATCTAGATTCCTGTATCTTCAGAGTTTAGAACATTGTTTGGCACATAGTTGGTTCAAAATAAAATCTCCTGAGTGAATAAAATACGAAGGCACAGAACTGGTAAACTGCCTAGCCTTCACTTCTGTCCACAGAAAAGTAATATTTTCTTTTGTTAGATTAATTTGTGCTTAGCAACATTATTAAAAGTCATGTAAAATCCTCTGGCATTTGGGCAGTTAGAAACTCGAGATGGATTTTGGAGGAGGGCTGTGTCACCAGCTCTACTTCTTCCTCTGCGAATAAGCGTCTTTGGTAGCTACCAGAGGTTGATTGGCTCTGTACAATCCTAGGCCAGACCTAGCCGCCAGGAGAGCAGTGCTTTGAGTGAGACTGCCCCTGCCAGATGTCAGGAGGAAGCCCAGGAACTTCGCTAGTCCTGGCAAAATCCTCACACACCCCTCCTTTCCCTCATCACACCGGACTTCTCCATCACTTTCCTGCCTTGGGAACATCAGTGTTAGTCTCATCATGTGCTTTTTTTAAAAAGTGATTTCACCCAGCAGGCCGGAATTATTGGGTCCTCCTCCTATTAGGTAGACTCTGATCTCCAAGACTCTAGCTACGTTGTTTTTTCTGATTCCATTTCCCACCTCTGACCTTCTCTTGGGAGTCTTTACACTGAGCCTTCTGAAACTCCGAGTGCATCAGCAGAATCCCCAGTCCTCAGTTTTGTGAATTTCCCTTACATTCTTGTTCTGACAGAAAATTGTTTTCTGATGACACTGTTTTCCCTGTAGCACTCTCAACTAGTACTTGCTTCCCCTACATTTCTTGTGTCACTGGCCTGGAAGTGGGATGTCCTCCTTGTTGTTTATTGTCAGTTCCATTCCATTCTTTTCCTGGAAACACCCCACTATGAATATAATGTCATCGGATTACACCATTTACTACTGCTTTTTGCTGTAATCTGCCTTTCCACAGACTGCTGGAGGAGTGAACCTTTATCGTTATGGAGGGGTCCTTTTTATCTCTAGTAACGCTCCCTAATGCCTGCTTTGTGTAATATCAGCACAACTGTGCTCGTTCCTTTTTGTTAGTGTTTGCATACTATCTCTTCATCTTTGTGCTTTCATCCTTCCTTTATTCTGATGATTTAGCTATGTCTAAACAGGTTTTTATCCAAACCATAAAAGCAAATCTTTGCTTTTCCTTAAGGCATTTAGTTCCATTTACAGTTTCACTTAAGTATTTACTGATGTATTTGTATTTCGATCGACCTGACTCAGAGCTTTCAATTTTTTGACCCACTTGTTCTACGTTTCTTTTTTGTTCCTTTGACCTTTTGCTTTGTTTTAGTGTTTATTATTATTATACCCTCTCTCCTCAGCTTGGTAGTTATATGCTCTTTTTAAAAATACTATTCTCTTAATGGTTATCCTAGGGGTTACAGGTGTTCTTAGTTTTTTCAATTTAAAAAAAAGTTGTGATAAAATAAACATATAAAATTTGTCATATTTATTTATTTTTAAGATTCTATTTATTTATTTATTCGAGAGAAAGAGAGTGAGAGCACAAGAACGGGGTAAAGGGCAGGGGGAGAAGCAGGCTTCCTGCTGAGCAGGGAGCTGGACATGGTACTTGATCTGAGGACCCTGAGATCATGACCTGAGCCGAAGGCAGATGCTTAACTGACTAAGCCACCCAGGTGACCCTAAAATTTGTCATATTTAACCATTTTTAAGTGTACAGTTCGGAGCTATTAGATACATTCATAATGGGCTGTATAGTCATCCTTATCTTCCATCTTCTGAACTCTTTTCACCTTACAAAACTGAAACTCTGTTCCTATTAAACAATAACTCCCCATGCACCCCTTTTCCCAGCCCCTGTCAACCACCATTCTCCTTTCTGTCTCTATGATTTTGACTACTCTAAGTATCTTTTATAAGTGGAGTCATACAGAATTTGTTTTTGGTGACGGGTTTATTTCACTTGGCATAATGTCCTTCAGATTCATCCATGTTGTATCCTGTGTCAGAATTTCCTTCCTTTTCAAGGCTGTTTGAAGGACAGTTTTGCAGGATATAGATTCCTTAATTGACAGTTTTTTCTTTTGGTACGTTGAATGTATTGGTCCACCGTTTTCTGGCCTCTGTAGTTTCTGATTGGAAATCTGCCAGTTAACTTATTGAGAACCCTTTGTATGTGTCGAGTCACTTTTCTTGCTGCTTTCAGGATTCTCTTTGTCCTTGACTTTAGAAAGTTTGATTCTAATATGCTTTGGTGTAGGATTCATCTTACTTGGGGGTTGTTGAGTTTTTTAGGTGTTTACATTCATGTCTTTCATCACATTTGAGAGGTTTTTAGCCATTATTTCTTCAGATATTCTCTCTGCCCACTCACTTTTCTGGGATGCCTGTGATCCATTTGTCTGTCTATTTGATGGTATCCCTCAGGTGCCTCATGCTGTTTGCTTTTCTTCAAACTTTTCTTTCTATTCCTCAGATGTTACAATTTCCATTTCCTGTCTTCAAGTTCACCGAATGATTCTTTTGCTTGCTCATATCTCCCTTTGAGTCCCTATAGTAAATTATGCATTTGAATGTGCAAAAGTTATTGCACTTTTCAGCTCCAGAATTTTTTTGATTTCTTTTCAGGCTTTCTCTCGCTCTTTTTTTTTAAAGATTTATTTATTTGAGAGAAGGAGAGAGAGGATGCCTACGCAGGAGTGGGAGGAGGGGCACGGGGAGTGAGAGAAAAGCAGGCTCCTTGTCAGAGGAAGCCCAACAAGGGGCTCGATACCAGAACCCTGGGATCATGACCTGACCTGAAGGCAGGTGCTTAACCAGCTGAGCCACTTAGGCATCCCCCACCTTTAAAAAAGGATTTTATTTATTTACTTATTTGAGAGAGAGAACGTATAAGCAGTGGAGAGGGGCAGAGGGAGAGTGAGAAGCAGACTCCTCACTGAGCAGGGAACCTGATGCAGGTACTCAGTCCCAGGACCCTGAGATCATGACCTGAGCCAAAGGCAAATGGTTAACCAACTGAGCCACCCATGCGCCCCAGGTTTTTTATCTCTTAATTGTTTTTTCCATTTTATTTATACATTGTTTTCTTGGCTTTCTCCACATCTTCCTTTAGTTCTTTGAGCATCTTTAATACCAGTGTTTTAAAGTCTTTGTTTAGTTGGTCTGCCGTCAGGTCTTTTAAAGGGATAGCTTCTGTTGAATTTTTTTTCCTCTGAATGAACTTACTTTCCTGTTTCTTTGTATACCTTGTGATTTTATTGTGGTTGAAAATGAATGTGTGAAGCTGATAATGTGGTTGGTTAACTCTGGAAATCAGATTCTCCCTCTTCCCCAGGTTTGCTGTTTTTGTTATTTATTCATTAATTCATATATCCTCCCTCCCTCCCTCCCTCCCTCCCTCCTTTCCTTCCCTCTTATTGTAGAGTGTTTCTGTGCCAAGGATCATCCCGAGGTGTAAATTTAAGGCCTTTCTCAGATCTTTTCTGAGACTTTGCCTTTCTCCGTGCGTGTGTGGTCACTTTCTAATTTTTCCTGTATAATACATGCATTTGATTAAAAAAAATTTTTTTTAAACTAATGTCTAGGGATGGCTTTGTGGCTCAGTTGGTTAAGTGTCTGCTTTGGGCTCAGGTCATGATCCTGGGGTCCTGGAATCCAGCTCCCGGTTAGGCTTCTTGCTCAGCAGGGAGTCTTCTTTTCCCTCTCTCTGTGCTCCTCCTCCTGCTCTTGCATGTGTGTGTGCACTCTCTCTCTCATATAAATAAATAAAATCTTTAATAATAACAAAAAACCTAATCTCTACACCCAACCTGTAGCTTGAATTTACCCTGAGATCAAGAGTTGCAGTGCTCTACTGACTGGGCCAGCCAGGTGCATGCATTTGCTTTTGTCTGGCCTAGTCAGCAACGTCTGCATCCCAGAAGAGGAAAATGAAAAAAATGAACGGTGTGTGTGTGGGTGTGTGCGCGTGCTCTCGCACATGCGTGAGTATGTATAAGGGTGCGAGCCTGTTAAATCCCCTGAAAGTGACTTCAGCTAGAGAATGAGGGGCTTGCTACAGTGAGGGCAGCTGCAGCAACAGCGCCTGCCTGCCTCTTGTCTGCACTCTGCTTTCAGAAGCAGAGCACAGATTTTCAGTATTTGGAAGGCAGAGTCCTTTCTGCACACGCTGGCCCCTCCGTGCTGTGTGCAGGCTGCTGCGGGAATATGTGATCTCATGACTGGGGGCAGGGAGGAGTAGCTGCTCCTGTGCCAAGAGCTGAGATGGACCACAGTCCACTGTAGTTTACCATACACGCCTTTCTCTGGACGTTGCAAGCCTCTAGTGAACTCCAGAGTTCCAAAATAGTTCTATCAGACAGATTCTGCCCACTGTTAGTTGTCTAGGTGGGAAGACAGATTAGTGGTGCTTCCTAATCTACCATTTTCCCAGAATTCTCTATGCTAGAGATTACAGTTTACATCCTTGATTTATCAATCTAATGTAAACTGGGTGCTTTTACATTTTTTTTAACATTCTTTTTTTAAGTGGATTCCATGCCCAATGTGGAGCCCAATGCAGGGCTTGAACTCAGTGACCCTGAGATCAAGACCTGAGCTGAGATCGAGTTGGACGCTCAACCAGCTGAGCACTCCAGGTACCCTTCTTTTACCTTCTTGAAGGGTAATGCAAGGACCACAGAACGCTTACCTCCACTTAACCTTTTGTGCTCCCTTTGTGTCTTTGTTGTTCCATTTTTTTTTTAAAGATTTTATTTCCTTATTTGACAGAGAGAGAGATCACAAGTAGGCAGAGAGGCAGGCAGAGAGAGAGGGGGAAGCAGGCTCCCTGCTGAGCAGAGAGCCCGATGCGGGGCTCAATCCCAGGACCCCGAGATCATGACCTGAGCCGAAGGCAGAGACTTTAACCCACTGAGCCACCCAGGCGCCCCTGTGGTTCCATATTTTAAGCCTTACATACACAGTTATTTCATCTGGATTTATTTACATTTACCCATTGTGTTGCTCTTCATTCCTTTGTTCACCTGGTGAGTTTCTATCTGGGTTTATTTTTTTTTCTGCCTGAAGAATACCCTTTGATACTTCTTTTAGTGTAGGCCTGCTAGTGATGAGTCTGTCTGAAACTTTTTTTTTTTTTAAAGATTTTATTTATTTCTTTGACAGAGAGGAGAGAGATCACAAGTAGGCAGAGGGGCAGGCAGAGAGAGAGGGAAGCAGGCTCCCTGCCCAGCAGAGAGCCCGATGCGGGGCTCAATCCCAGGACCCTGAAATCATGACCTGAGCCAAAGGCAGAGGCTTTAACCCACTGAGCCACCCAGGCGCCCTGTCTGAAACTTTTTATTTCAAGTTTATTCTTTTTTTTTTTTTAAAGATTTTATTTATTTGAGAGAAAGAGAGAGAGACAGAGAGAACAAGCATGAGAAGGGGGAGGGTCAGCGGGAAAAGCAGACTCCCTACTGAGCAGGGAGCTTGATGCAGACTCCATCTTGGGACTCCAGAATCATGACCTGAGCTGAAGGCAATCACTTAACCAACTGAGCCACGCACGTGCCCTTCAAGTTTATTCTTATAGGTTATTTTTATTGAGTATAGAATTCTAGGTTGCATTTACTTTCTTTCATCACTTGAAAAGTTTGTCATTGTGTTTCAGTTTCCTGTCCTTTTTAGTAGCAGGTGTAATTTTCAGTATCGTTGTAACCTGCCTTTTTTCCCCAGGCTGTTTTGTTTTCTCTTTTTGTTTCTTTCAGCTATTTTATTGTGATATTCCCAAGTATGAAGTTTTTCTTTGTTTCTTAAAGTTTAGTCTGCTAAACTCTTAGCATTTCTTGAACCTGTGGCTTGTTGTATTTTGTTAATTTTAGACAGTTCTCAGTCACTCTTTAGTTACTGCTTCTGTTCCAGTCTCTTTCTCGTTTCTTTCTGGAATTTCACTTTTCATGTATGTTCTGTGTCTCTGTCTCTTATCCTCTAGTCTGTGTTTCCCAGATTGTTATATTTTGTACTTAACTTTAAATACTTAAAAAGATTATTTATTTATTTATCTATTTATTTATTTGAGAGAGTGTGCATGTGTGCAGAGTGAGCAAGAACACGAGTTGGGGGGAGGGGCCAAGAGAGAGGGAGAAGCAGGTCCCCCATGGGCCTCAATCCCAGGACCCTGGATCATGGCCTGAGCAGAAGGTAGACGCTTAATCAGCTGAACCACCTTGGGAGAGAGGCCAAACCTCAGGTTTGTTTTTTTTTTTAAGATGGTATTTATTTGAGAGAGAGTGAACGAGAGAGCATGAATGAGGGAGGAGCAGAGGGAGAGGGAGAAGCAAACTTCCCTTTGAGCAGGGAGCCTGATCAAGACTTAAGCCAAAGGCAGACACTTAATTGACTGAGCCACTCAGGTGCCCCCCTCCACCCCGCAACTTCAATTTTATTCTTAACTTCTAGGGTATGGCCTTTTGGAATCCCAACTCGAAGAAATGGTCATTTACTGGCTGCTGCCCTCCCCAGTGGCAGTACTTGAAGTCAGAGCATATTACCTAAAACCATGAGCCTGTCAGATGCATTATTGAGTTTCTCAGCCTCTTGGTGCTCTCCACTGGAATTGGCAAATAACTTTTGGGGAAAAAGTGACACCAGGAGCTGTACTTCCCTTCCTAAAGCCTTAGTCTCTGCCTGGTCTTGTTAGTTCTCTGGTTCCTTCAAGCAGATTTTGTTAATATTTTGTTCAGATTCTCTGATTGTCCTTGGTGGGAGGGGTCTAAGTTACTTAGTTTATTACTAGAATAGAAGTAGCTTCTACTTTTCTCACTTGGCTATAGTACAGTGTCTTGTCCTTTGTGATTTCAGTAGCCCCAGAAATACTTCATCCCAGAGCAACTGTGAGAGGCTGGACAACTATTGAACAATGGCGACCCTGGTCCTTCAGATACTTTGGCTTCTTAGTTCTTTGACCTCTCTCCCAGCAGTCGTGTTCTCTACCCTACCGTGGCTACCTAGTCCCTTGATTACTTTTATCTGAAAAAACTGCCACCTCATTTGCAAACTTAGCACCCAGACTACCTCTTCCAGACCTTGGAGCTCACACCTTCCTCTCTCCCATTTCCTGCAGTCTTCAACCCCATTGTAAATTTGTTTGTTGTTCTTGCCACCTTTCCCATCGCTCTCATGTCTTTGTTGACCTTAAATTCCATACTCATTACAGTACGTCCTCCACTCATATTCTCTTGTTTTCCTCTCATTTTATCTATAATCTTGGCTAAGACACACCCTGTGTCTTAGCCTGACTTCCCTGGAAAAGAGGGCATGAGCATATGTGCTGATGCTTTATTCGTAGTTCGAGTGAGGAGGGAAAAACGGTGAGGCAGAGAAGGAGAGAGAGAACAAATACAAACTGGTATGTTACCAAGCCATCACAGCTTCATGCGAACCTTAGTGGCTGACTGCTGGGCCATGCTGGGAATCTCTAGGGAGTCATGGCACCTCTCAGAGCATTCCCAGGGGATGGGGGGCAGGGAGGTATGTGGAGAGGACAGCTGAGAAATTTGTTGGCCCTTTCCCATTTCCTGTCTCTTAATGGTGGGAGTTGTCCCATAGGGTCTTAACCATTCTCTGCTTTCAGGCTTGTTACTTGGCCTCTCCAGGCAACTCCTGGAGAAGCAGCTGAATTTCGATGTCAGAGCTTCTGTGGCTTCGGTCACAGTGCACATGGTTAAGGCTGCCAGTGTTCAGACTTTACCCCTGGGGGAGTTAGAGACAGCTGGTGATGGTAGGAGAGAAGACGCGCACAGTGGGCTGAGGCTTTGTGATCGCCTGAAGTTTGCAGGTTTTTGCTAGGCCTGGCGGGGCTACTCCAGCTGGGAAGCAGAGCAGCAGGCAAGGCAGAGTGGACTTGGGGGAGGGTGCATGAACGGCATCTGTTAAGGCTTGGTTAACCCAGCCTTTTGCTTATTTTTTTGCTTGTATCCGGAGAGCTGCATGTGACCGAAGAAACCATACTCACTAATCTCTCTTAAAATCGTGAGGACCAGAATCACGTAGGCCTGTTACAGGTTATATTTTGTTTTCCTCCTCTAGTTACTCTTACAGATAATATTAATATTTCACTTTAAATCTTCCATTTTTCTTTCCTCTTTTTTCCTTTATTTAAGTGGGAACAAAAATGGAAGCAATTGGAAGAGAACTTCCACAGGTTCCCATTGCCGTATGTGCCACCTTCCCACATCTGTGCCTAATCCTCCGCCTTGTCTCTGTTCCCAGCCAGGACCACCTCTGCATGTGCGCTGGACCCTGTCACCTTCGACACCACACCAGTGATTTACCTTTTATTTATATCATTAACTTTTCTTCTCTGTTGTATATGTAGCAGGCTGTTGTATCTCCCTTGTCTAAACAAGTTTTTCTTTATAATTGTCTATATTCTGTTTTCCATTCTTTTCTCATAGTCTCCTCTTGAACACATTTCTTTCAGATTGTTGCCCCCATTGCTTCTTCAGAATTGCTCATGATGTCACTAGTGACCTCCATGTTGCAAAATCCAATGTCAGTCTGCAGTCCTTACCTCATTTACCCCGGGACCCAAGTAGATCACTCCTCTTTGAAACCCAATTTAGGGTTCTCCAGAGAAACAGAGCCAATAGGATGTATGTGTAAAAGAGACTTGTTATAAGGAATTGGCTCATATGACTCCGGAGGCTGAGAAGTTCCAAGATCTGCCAGTCAGCTAGCTAGAGGCATGGGAGAGATTCCGATGGTAGGTGTAGTCTGAGTCCAAAGGCTTGAGGGAGAACTTGTGTCCCAGCTCAAGCTGTGAGGCTGGAGAGGTGCCCTCTTAGCCTTTTTTTTTTTTTCCTAATTCAGGCCTTCACTTGATTGGATGAGAGCCACCCACATTATGGAGGGCAGTCTGCTTTACTCACTTTACTGGTTCAAATGTTAATCTCGTCTAAAAATACTCTCACAGATGCACCAGAATAATGTTTGACCAATATCTGGGCACCCTACAGCCTGGTCAGGTTAAATTAACCATCACAAAACCCTTTCTCCCCCAAGACATCTAGAACAAGATCTCCCTTTATTCTGTAGGAGATCTAGTCCCCTGTCACCCCTGACCTCAGCTACAGCTACTCCTTTCTTTACTCTAGTCACAGGTGCCTGCCTCCTCTGTTTTGACCGTTGCCAGATGTGTTCCTGCTTTAGGGTCTCTGCACTCATTGTTCTTCTGCCTCCAGTGCTTTTTTCCTTTCTTCTCTACCTCTCCCCTTATCCTTAATCCATATAGCTCATGGTCTTGTTTCTTTCCTTCTGCTTTGAAATGTCACACTCTAACTGAGGCTTTTCCTGGTCAGTCCATCTAAAAATTTCAGCTGCATCCTTGGTGTTTCCTGTTTCCCTTACTTGCTTTATTTTTTCTAATTCACTCTTATCATTATCCACATATTTCCTTATTTATGTTGTTTCTTCCATGACCCCTCCAACCAGAAGGTAAGCTCTGGGAGGTAAGGGCCCAGCTTCTAGAATAGCTGCTGGTTCAAGTGCCTCTGAGTAACAACTTTCTGTTTGTTTAAAAACATGGACAGCAACTCTTTCCAGTAAGTTTACAAAATAGAGGTTTTTAGCCCTAGTTCTCAGCAGTGAGTACCTTTATTGGCTCATAGATGCTTTCTTCATGTCTTTTATAGATATGCCTTTTATTTATTTATTTATTTATTTATTTTTTCCTTTCACATTTTTTAAATGTTATTAACATATAATGTATTATTTGCCCCAGGTACATGTCTGTGAATCATCAGGCTTACACATTTCACAGCATTTGCCATAGCACATACCCTCCCCCATGTCCATATCCCTACCCCCTCACCTCCCAGCAACCCTTAGTTTGTTTCGTGAGTTAGGAGTCTCTTATGGTTTGTCCCCTTCCCCATTCCATCTTGTTTCATTTCTCTTCCCCATCCCCCCATAACCCCCTGCCCTGCCTCTCAAATTCTTCATATCAGATAGATATGCCTTTTATAGCCTAACTGGATGAGTTGATGTAATTCTGAAGGCACCTTGCCATCCTTCTCAACTCCTTTCCTTCTATCTGTGTGTGTAAGAACCACCACTGTGCTGGAGGGCTTTACAAATAAGATCTTATTTAATTCTTGGAACAGTCCTACTGTACAAGTGGTATCATCCCCATTGTGCAGACAATGAAACAGATTTAGAAAGCTTAAACAACTTGCCTGAGGTCTCCACTGGTAAGTGGGAGAATCCAACTTGATCTAGATCTATATTCTTGACTGTTCGTACATGAGGTTCCACGTCCTACATAGATATTTTGTGTCCTGCAGGAACTTAGGAATGTTGGGCGTGCCATTTAACCCCGTATAGCCGTAATAGTGTTAAACATCCAGAGTGTCTGCTCAGTGTATACTCGGCACAGAGAACCATTCAAAGTTGGGAATTCTCTTTGAGATCAGTACAAAAATAACTCAGCCTAGAGCCTTTCTCAGCTTTAGCCTTCCCCCATCTTCCTAGGCTCAGTCTTCCTCTTAGGTTTTTGGATTGGAGGTACATACCTTGTCTAGAAGAATAGAAGGGTAGTAGTGATGGCCATCATGAAGGATCTTGCCCTTTCTGGCTCAAGTTATTAATCAGCTCCATCTACCTCTGGGGTGTTCCTTGAGGAATTACAGGAGTCCCCTTTTCCCTCATAGGAAAGTGTAACAAACCACTCAGATTTCGTTGTTTGAAATAACTATTATTTTATGATTCTTGTTTAGTTGGACAGATGTTCTGCTGAGTTTGCTTGGAGTGTCTCCTTCGGTTGCCTTGTGGGGTTGGTGTCACCAGGTGGCTTCATTGAGATGTTGGGACAGCTGGACTTGTTTTAGTCTCTAGTCTCAGGGCCTATCCTTCCTCCAGTGGAAGAGGTCTCCGGTGGGATAGTCAGATTTCTTACCTAGTGACTCAGGGCTCCCCAAAGCGAGCATTTCAAGAAGTAGGAAGCAGAAATTGCTAGTCCTTTGGAAGTGTTAGGCCCAGAACTGCCACATTATCACTTCTGCCACGCTTCCTTGGTTAACATGAGTCACAGCCCCGCTTGCATTCGTTGTGAGAGTTGACTACAAAGGGTGTGGGAGTAGGTTTACTGGGACTAGATTAGCCCAAACTACCTTTTTTTCCCTAAGATTTTATTTATTTGACAGAGCACAAGCAGGGGGAGCAGAGGGAGAGGAAAAAGCAGACTACTTGCTGAGCAAGGACCCCCCCCCCCCTCCCGTTGCAGGACTGGATCCCAGGACCCTGGGATCATGACCTGAGCCAAAGGCAGATGCTTAACTACTGAGCCTTCCAGGCACCCCTAGCCCAAACTACTTTTGAGAGTAAACAGGGAAAGGCCTATTAAAAATTATGTCAGGTTTACAGGTGTAAACTGGAACTGTCTAGAACTAACCTGGACTACGTTCATCAGTCATACTTGTGCCCTGGAGGAAGTAAGAGAAAGGTATTACCCGGAATCTTTCCTTGTGATCTTCCTAGTGTGAAAATAGGATGCGTTCTGTATGCTGCTCATGGGTTTTTTTGTTTTTTAAGATTTTACTTACTTATTTGTCAGAGAGAGAGTGCATGTGAGATCATAAGCAGGGGGAGCAGCAGGGAGAAGGAGAAGCAGACTCCCTGCCGAGCAAGGAGCCTGATGTGCAACTCGATCCCAGGACCCTAGGATCATGACCTGAGCTGAAGGCAGATGCCTAACCAACCGAGCCGTGCAGGCATCCCAGGCTGCTCATGTTGTGGTTTTGTTTTTGTTTTTTGAAGATTTTATTTATTTATTTGACAGGGAGAGAGATCACAAGTGGGCAGAGAGGCAGGCAAGGAGAGAGGGAGAAGCAGCCTCCCTGCTGAGCAGAGAGCCCGATGCGGGGCTCGATCCCAGAACCCTGAGATCATGACCTGAGCTGAAGGCAGAGGCTTTAACCCACTGAGCCACCCAGGCGCCCCCAGGCTGCTCATGTTTTAAATTGAACATGGCTTCTAAACACAACCTTAACAACTTTGTTTGGGTGCTCAATGACTATAGAAGGAATCACTTACTCTAACAGTGGAGAGTGAAACTGGCTTTGAACTTACTGAGATGATTTTGTTGGTCTCCAGCGGGTGGCTTTTCTGAGGTATTTTTCAAGATTAATTTTGACCATGTGCCATTTTCACCTTATATAACTTAGAATCCTTTCCTAAGATCTAGCTGCATTCTGCAGCTAATCACATGATCTCGGCGGTCTCTTCCAGATCTAAAATTCTGTTCTGTCTTATGGAAAGTTGGTACAAGTACCCAAACGACAATTGGAGAGGGGTGATAAAGGCTTTCATACTTTGTCTATGATGTGGAACCAGGTGAGACTCCAGAAAACTGTATGTGGTAAAGTTGTTTTACTCTGTACTGTGAAGAAAAGTTAGTTTGCTATCCAAAATGGAATTTTTTCTCAAAAGAATATTGAGTCTTAAAGATTGGCTGTAAAAGTTAATTCTAAAAATAAAAATCGTACTTTTCTATACAATAGATGCTAGATTTCTGAGGCCTGCCTTTAAGACCCCATTTTGAAGCGAGGTGCTTCTAGAACGGCTCATGCTTGTGCACCTACACGTGACTGCATTTCAGGACTGTAATGTGAAGGTCCATATTTTCTTTCCTGAAGTTGTCCACTGGGGCGGGGGAGAGGGTGTTATTCCTATGGAATGCTTACCTGATGCAGTTCTCTTTCTTGCCCTGGTTGGGGAAGGGTTGGTGAAAATTCTTGGCTTGAATGCAGTATATAATAGTCTCCTTTTTGGGCGCCTGGGTGGCTCAGTGGGTTAAAGCCTCTGCCTTCGGCTCCGGTCATGATCTCAGGGTCCTGGGATCAAGCCCCGCATCGGGCTCTCTGCTCAGCAGGGAGCCTGCTTCTCCCTCTCTCCCTGCCTGCCTCTCTGCCTACTTGTGATCTCTCTCCTGTCAAATAAATAAATAAAATCTTTAAAAAAAAAAAATAGTCTCCTTATTAATCCTGACTCCGGTAGAAGAAACAAAACAAACTTCCAAATCACCTTCTGCAGACTTGAATAGTTGTGACATCTTTTTGGCTGAACAAGTCACTAGTAAACTATAGTCACGTGACTTTCTGCCATCTTGGAGTGCAGGGTTCCCACTGATTTTATGTAATATATACCAAATAAATATTCTATATATTTATGATGTTTTTATCCCACAGCATGTTTTATAGTACATCTTTCAATGATGCAGCAGCTCTGAAACTGGTGACATTTGTAGTAAGGAAGCCTAATGTCATATATTGCTGTTGGTCTTCTAGGGTAGGGGAGGAAGGTAGGTTGGTAAATCAGGGTGACAAGTAAACTTTTCTTTGCAGTTGTTTAAGTTCATTTATATTGAGATTCAGAGAAAACATTTACTTTTAAGGTGACTTTGGCACAGGTAATGTTTATTTAAGAACTATTAAATAGGGAGAGGATTACCATTTACAGAATATCTTTTATGTGTACTCATTTTTAGCTGTCTTGTGAAGAAGACATGCCATTTTATTCGTGAGGGAATGAAGATTGACTTACCCAGGGTTGTATATCATATAGCTAGTAATTGTCAAACCTGGGATTCGATCTCAGATTTGTTTGCTTTAAAATGCTTGTGGTCCATCCCCTCCTTCCTCCCTCCCCCCATTTTGGTAGTTCCCCACTACCCTATCTTTACTTTATCTTCCACCAAATACATAGGTCCAGCCTCCCTAGAGAAACTTACAGCTGGCTATATTGCCTTTATATTTTTCATATCTTATTTCTTACATTGTTTTAAACATTCAACATACTGGGTTTTTTACCCTGGGATCTATGAACCCTTGGAAGTTGTTTGCAAACTGTTATATGTGCATTTTTTGGGAGTATGTCAGGATCCATAGCTTTCATAAAATTCTCAATGGTTTCTGACTCAAAAATCAGCCTCAAGAGCCTCTACTTTATGCCATTAATATTTTCCAACACTATTATTAAATGAATTAATATACGTAAAGTGCTTAGAATAGGGCCTGACATGAAGTAAATTCACTATTAGTGTTGTTATCAACATTAATAGTTTCCTATGTGCATGCTCTTCAAAACTTTTTAATAATTGGATAGTAGTCCATTGAATAGAATATTACCAGGCATATCAGCTCCTTATTGTTGTCAGTATTTGGGTTCAAAATTTATTTTTCTTTTTTTTTTTTAAGATTTTATTTATTTGACAGAGAGAGTAGGCAGAGAGGCAGGCAGAGAGAGAGGGGGAAGCAGGCTCCCCGCTGAGCAGAGAGCCCGATGCGGGGCTCGATCCCAGGACCCTGGGATCAGGACCCGAGCCGAAGGCAGAGGCTTTAACCCACGGAGCCACCCAGGTGCCCCCAAAATTTATTTTTCTTAGGGGGTTGGCCCAAATGGATAAAGGGGAGTAGGCGGTATAGGCTTCCGGTTACGGAATGAGTGAGTAATGGGGAATGAAAGGTACAGTGTAGAACAGTCAGTAGTGCGGTAATAGTGCTGTGTGGTGACGGGTGGGAGCTACACTCGCGGTGAGCCCAGCGCAACATACAGAGTAGAGTTGTGCAGTCCCTGTGTGGGACATCCGAGACTAATGTAACGAGCGTCAACTGTACTTTGATTGGAAAAAACGCTTCCTCTTTACCAGATCATTTTAGAAAGTTTTTTTTTGTGGGGGCGGGGGCAGCAAAGCAAGGTTTATTGAGCGATGGCAAAGTGATAGTACAAAGCTCCTGAGGAGGGGGAGGGGACCTTAGAGGGTTGGGTTTGTTTTATTTTGATTTGTTTTGTTTTTGTTTCAAAAAACAAAAAAAAAGTGTTTTTTTTCCCCATTTGATAGGTGACTTGAGGTGAATCTTCATGTAGTTACAATAGTTCCCTATATTTTGGATTATTTCTGTATATTCCCCGAAGTGAATTTACTGGGTCAAAATGTATGAACATTTTGAAGATTTTAGACCTTGCCAGATTGCTTTCCAGAAGGTGTGTACTGATGTATACCAGCAGTATATTGCAGTCTGTATTGCTATATAATCTAGCTTGCAGTAAACAAATAGATAAGTTTAATAAGCAGAAGATTGCCATGTTTAATAAGTCTTCTCCAGTTTCCAGACAGGTAGAACATTTCCTGTGTACTTTTGTGAATTGTCCTTATGTCTTTTTCCCATTAAACAGGGTTTTTGTGGTTTTATTAGTTTGAGAATTAGTTTGAGTCTGAGAATGCTTGTCTTTTTTTTTTAAAGATTTTATTTATTTGAGAGGGAGAGAGAGAGAGACCACAAGTAGGCAGAGAGACAGGCAGACGGAGGGGGGAAGCACCTCCCCGCCAAGCAGAGAGGCCGATGCGGGGCCCGATCCTAGGACCCTGAGGTCCCGACCCGAGCCGAAGGCAGAGGCCCAACCCACTGAGCCACCCAGGTGCCCCCCCCCCTTTTTTAAAGATTTGTTTATTTATTTGACAGAGTGTGAGGGAGAGCACAAGCAGGGGGAACGGCAGGGAGAGGGAGAGGGAGAAGCAGACTTCTTGCTGAGCAGGGAGCCAGATACAGGGCTCAGTCCCAGGACCCTGGAATCATGACCTGAACTGAAGGCAGATGCTTAATTGCCTAAGCCGCCCAGGCGCCCCTGCTTGTCTTTCTTAAAAAGTAATTTCTAGGGGCACCTGGGTGGCTCAGTGGGTTAAAGCCTCTGCCTTTGGCTCAGGTCATGATCTCAGGGTCCTGGGATCGAGCCCACATTACATCAGGCTCTCTGCTCAGTAGGGAGCCTGCTTGCCTCTCTGCCTGCTTGTGATCTCTCTCTCTCTCTCTGTCAAATAAATAAATAAAATCTTTAAAAAATATATTTTCTAAGTCCAACATGGGGCTCACACTCCTGACCCCAAGATCCAAGAGTTGCACATTCTACCAGCTGAGTAAGTCAGGTTCCCCAGTGCTTGGTTTTTAAAGTCAAATCTGTGGTTTATTTTTCATGTGCTTCTAAGTCTTCCTTCCCTGTCCATTTCTCTTAGTTTTTCTCATGTGGGTTGTAGATTTTTTTTCATGCATGTTTCTAAAATCTCCTAACATAAAAAATAATGGAAGTAATTTGTGTTTATTAGAATGTGTATATACATATACAGAAATGAGCTAAAGACAGCGAGCTATATTTCTTCATAGTAAGTATGTAGAGTGTTTGTATGGATTTAATTATAATTTGACCCTAATGATGAACATTTTCTTGTTTCTTGTATTTTCTGTTACGACTAATTCGGCATGATGTGCTATGGTAAGTGCTGTGAAATGTATAAGCCTGATGATTCACAGACATGTACCCTGGGGCAAATAATACATTATAAGTTAATAAAAAATAAAAATTAAAAAAACAACTAATTCTGCATGATTGTCTAATTAATATAATCTCTTCTCACTTGGATTAACTTCTCTGTGAAGTAGATTTCTAGAAGTGGAATAGTTGGATCAAAAGTAAATATCAGCTACCAAATCGCCTTCTGCAGAGGCTGCTTCCCAGGTAGTGCAGATTTTAAAAGTGTCCTTACTCGAAAAGTAGCTGTCAGTGCTTTTAACTAGTGAACTTCTATTCTAGTTCACTATCTTTTCATCTGTCTGTTCATATATTTGTGGACCATTTATTGTTTCTTCTTATGAACTGCCTATCTGTGATCTTTGCCCGTTTCACGTTTTTACTGATTTATGGGAACTCTATATATATCAAAGGGAGTAGGTCTTTGTTAGTAGTTTTGTAAGTGTTTTTCTTTTTGGGATGTATGGATAGTTTGTAGAATAGTTTTAAATTTTATGTAGTTAGATTTATCATTTATTTATGAATTCTGTGATTGTATGGGAACTCTATATATATCAAAGGGAGTAGGTCTTTGTTAGAAGTTTTGTAAGTGTTTTTCTTTTTGGGATGTATGGATAGTTTGTAGAATAGTTTTAAATTTTATGTAGTTAGATTTATCATTTATTTATGAATTCTGTGATTGTTAATCTGTAGTTTTTAACAGACTGGTAGGAGAAAGATGGTTTAAAAAATGTATATGCTTTTTTTGTGTGCTGTTAGAAGTTTTACAATTTAGGAAAGAAGTATTTGAACAAAGGAAGAGTGTCTTTAAATTGCTCTGTGGGAGCGTTCCTTTATTTTCTGTAGTTGCAGTGTGTTTAAATTTGGTTTTTATAGTTCTTACAGTGTTCAAACCCTGGAAATAAATAGCCATCCAAGTTGTCTTACAAAATACTATATATTAGTTATAATACAGTTTGGATCATGTATTTGTTTTGGTTCAAATGTTAGTACTTAAAAAATGTTTTATAAAGCTAATAAAAACATTTAACTTTCTCCAGATTTTAGGTTTAAAATGTAGAATGGGTTCCTACCTTGTGTTCAAGCCAGTGTGATAAATTTGCTACATCAGAAAGAGCTGTGTACCAGTCCTGGGAAGAGCATGCAAACAAATAGCCCAAAGTCATCAGCTGGTGCAGAGGTGGTTGCTAAAGCTTTATTGAGCATTACAGGGTGGGAGCAGGTTTATGGAGGGAATTTCTTTTCTTTTCTTTTCTTTTAAATATTTTATTTATTTATTTGATAGAGAAAGAAATCACAAGTAGGCAGAGAGAGAGAGGAGGAAGCAGGCTCCCCGCCGAGCAGAGAGCCCAATGTGGGGCTCGATCCTAGGACCCTGAGATCATGACCTGAGCCAAAGGCAGAGGCTTTAACCCACTGAGCCACCCAGGCGCCTCAAGGAGGGAGTTTCTAAGTGGAAGGCTGTTTGTGACTTGTAGGGAATGGAGAGATGGGA
Organism: Nasua narica; assembly: GCA_028533885.1. Lineage (NCBI taxonomy): Eukaryota > Metazoa > Chordata > Mammalia > Carnivora > Procyonidae > Nasua > Nasua narica. The sequence continues at coordinate 123,818,383 of CM052797.1, forward strand.
GTTTTTGGTTTTTTAAGTTGTCTCCCCACCCAGCGTGGGGCTTGAACTCATGACCCCACGATCAAGAGTTGCATGCTGCCCTGACTGAGCCAGCCAGGAACCCGCAGAGAGGTGGATTTAAATGGGAAGGGTGCTAGATGTTACTCCTGTCTTTATAGTATTGTTTTCGGTCTGTGTTTTAAATACAATTCTCTTGGGATTCTTTTCTTGATTTGTACAGCCGCCACTGCACTGTTCATGACTGCATCCATGGTAACACAAGTAGGATAACATGAGTTTATAACTTGTTGCTAAGCAGATCTAGCTTGGAACGTATTAAAATTTTCTCATTAAAAGGTGTTTGGACGTTTTACCTTCTGTGGGGGAAGGTAACCAAACAGGGTAGTTTGGAATTACAACTGAAATTGTGTAAACGCTTTTAGTAGAAAGGACTGGTTGTGTTTTTAATTAATTTAGTTTGAAAGGGAAGAGAGCTAGTTGAAATAACTCATTGTGTTCTGTTAAATGTGGCCTCTTAAGCTTAAAGGGTCAGTATTCCGAGGTGTACGAATTGCCTGTGAACACCTGGTCCACCCCAGAGTGCATGTAACATTCCAGAATAAGGACATATATTTTAGGTAGTCCTTCCGACTCCAAAAGACTTAGGAGTCTAACCATGGAAGCCTCTGGAGATTGAGATACTTGACATTTTAATTTTTTTAATTAAAAAAAATTTAATAGGTAGTGTGTCATTGTATGTATAAAACAACTAAATTTCGAAAAGGTACACAGAAACACGATTGGTCTCTTACCTATGTTTTATTTATTTATTTGACAGAGATCACAAGTATTTAGAGAGGCAGGCGGAGAGAGAAGGGGAAGCAGGCTCCCCACTGGGCAGAGAGCCTGATGCGGGCGGATCCCAGGACCCTGAGACCATGACCTGAGCCGAAGGCAGAGGCTTTAACCCACAGAGCCACCCAGGGGCCCCTTATATATGTTTTCCAAGTCATACAGTTCCCTAGAGGCTACCATGCTTATATAGCCTCCTTATCTGACTGTAACTTAAATAACTTTTTGAATAATTATTTAATAATAATGGATAATATTTATGCATTTCTATGTGCCAGCCACTGTATAGTACATTACAGGACAATCTTAGGAAGTAGTCAATTTTAACTCGGTTAACTCAGTTTTCCTGACAAGGAAAGGAAGGCTTAGAGAAGTTAAGTCATTTGCACAAGATTTAGTTTTTCTTGCTCAGTAGATTGTGTGCTCTAAGAAAGGAGGGGCCATGCTCTATTTCTGCTTTATTCCCTGTTTATCGCATCCTTCCTGTGGGGTTTGGGGAGTGTGTCAAGTATAGTATGAAGACTGGTTTTTCACAAAGATGGTTGTATCTTCATTTATTAGCTTTGAACTTGTATAGCTGTGACTCAAACTCCTTTTTGTAGAGAAATCACATTGAGTTTGGGGTAGCATTGACTGCAAATTTATCAAGGGAACCTTACAGTTTTGGATTTCATGTTGGGACCATTTGAGAGAACTCTCTCGTAATTTGAGAAAGTCCAGTGTTTGGAGATAAGGGTGGTTAACACGGACGGAGATAATTGTGACTTCAGTCCTTTCGGGTGTGTTTCATTTTTTTCCCTTTCCCTCCACTCCTGCTCCAACTGCATCTAGATTGGCTCTGTGTCTTTTTAGATTCTTGATCTAAGTTGAAGGAATAAGTAGGAATTGAAGGGATCAAATAAAAGGAACAAATTCCAGTGTTAAATGTCAATATTAACAAGTGTCTGTGATCTTGGAAATCTACGTTTAATATTAGTTTTAGGTAGAGCTTCCAGTTTCTTCTAAATAATAGAAAATAAAAATTTACAGCTTGGTAGGATTATGGAGATTATTTGACAAGAGGAAAATGAGGGACAGTTCATTTGGCAAGAGGAAAATGAGGGACAGTTCAATTCCATAGGTAAGTGTTAAATTATCTTCTCCATTTGTTAAGTGGGCTTAATATTTATCTCACAGAGCTGATCTAGGGGATTAAGAGATAATCTTTATAAAAGTCTTGGGCTGATGATTTTTAAAAAAATATTTTCTTTATTTGCCAGAGAGAGCATGCTTGCAAGCGAGCCACAGGCAGGGGGCACAGCAGGAAGAGGGCGAGAAGCAGGCTGCCTGCTGAGCAAGGAGTTGGGCTGATGATTTGATAGTAATACTAACGGTAAACTTGCTGGGCATTGAGTGTGTGCCAGCATAGTGCGGGGAGAAAAGTCTGAGACGTCATAGGAGGGATTAGGGATTAGAGGGGAGAATAGGGTCAGGAAGGCCATTTTAAATATATTTAGTATCCTGGACTAGAGAGTGAAGGCTCAGAGCTTTAGAAACGGAACAGATTTGAGAGGATGTGAACAAACCACACTGGGCTGGCAGAGAGGAAGGGAGGTGAAAAGCGTGACTTTTGATGCTTTGAGTAATGGAATTCTCTAAACAGTAGAGCAGTCTGGAGATGTCACTCTTGTTTTGGAAACTGAAAAAAATAGGTTAAGGTAGAATAATTACCTTGGCAGAACTGAGAAAGCTGAAGGAGGGGTAGTGACATAGCTGATAAGTAAGCAGTTTGCTGCTGCAGAACCTCAGAAAGGCCTGGGAAGTAGGAGCGCCAGGCGCTTCCCAGGGCCTCCCGTGCTGCGGGCGAGGGAGGCGGCAGGGCTGACCCAGCGTCTGTAGAAAGGGAAGTGCCTAGATTCGGGCTTTGCTCCCACAGCCCAGCAACTGCCCCTTTCCTGTCCCAGCAGTGGACAGATTGACTCTTGGTAGAGTTGGAACCAGAGGGACATCAGGTCTGACGCGGGAAGGATGGGCGGGGCTGGACACGGGAGTGTGGGGAGGAGCAGAGATTGGGTGAGAGCTTGCGTGTTGAGTGTTGAGGACCCCAGAACATCCCCCCGAATTGTGAGTAGTCTCTGTACAGTAAAATTTATCACACGTCGGCAGCACTTCAAGCTCCTTGACGTTGTAGACTAAGAACTTACTTCCAGAAGCCACTGGATGTGCTTCGTTTTCTGGTTTCTCTCGTAACCAGTGTTGGGCATCAAGATCTGGCCCTTGAATCTTCTGCGCACCCTAATGTCAGTGCCTCTGAGTTTCTGCCATTTGTACCTAATTTTGACATACCGGTCTGCCTGGTTCTGGATGAACTTCTTGGTCCTCTTTAAATATTTTATTTATTTATTTATTTGAGAGGGAGAGAGTGCAAACACAAGCAGGGGGAGAGGCAGGCAGAGAAGTAGATGCAGGCTCGCTACTGAGCAGGGAGCCTGATGTGGGGCTCAATCCTAGCACCCTGGGTTCATGACCTGAGCTGAAGGCAGCCACTTGACCGACTGAGCCTTGCAGGTACCCCTTCTTGGTCCCCTTTTTAACCATCTTGGGCTTCACCAGAGATCTTCGGGCAGCCATGATGCCAAGTTAAGAGATGGCTGCCCACTCTGCAGGCAGCGCCAAGAGCAAGCATCTAATTCGATCTCAGGGCGTAATCTTGGGTGTTGTGAATTTGAGCCCCACACTGGGTGTAGAAATTACTTTAAAGGGCGCCTGGGTGGCTCAGTTGGTTAAGCAGCTGCCTTTGGCTCAGGTCATGATCTTGGGGTCCCGGGATCGAGTCCCACATCGGTCTCCCTGCTTAGCTGGGAGCCTACTTCTCCCTCTTCCTGTTTGTCCTCTCTCTCTCTGTCAAATAAATAAATAAAATCTTAAATAAAAATAATAAATAAATAGATAAATAAATTACTTTAAAAAGTCAGATCATGGGACGCCTGGGTGGCTGAGTGGGTTAAAGCCTCTGGCTTTGGCTCAGGTCATGATCCTCAGGGTCCTGGGATCGAGCCCTGCATCGGGCTCTCTGCTCAGCAGGGAGCCTACTTCCTCCCTCTCTCTTCCTGCCTCTGCCTACTTGTGATCTCTCTCTGTCAAATAAATAAAATCTTTATTTTAAAAAGATTTTTAAAAAGTCAGATCATAAGGAGACCATATAGGATGATGTTGTGGCCATCTTTGGAAAGTAGGATTTACCATAGTTTGCCCTTTGGTTGTAATACGTTCTGCTATGTGCAGATTATATTCATAATATTCTCCCTCAGCTCTCCCTAGTGTCATCCCATTATGGCATTAGCTCTAAGTTCAGGGTCTTGGCATCTAAATCAGGCCTAGTTGTGGCTAGATGAGGCTCAGGTATAGTTCTAGATCCCAGCACATGTGAACTCAAGAGATAAGTAATCTACCACTCCTTCCAACTTCAAGTGGTGGGCCAGGCTTAGGATAATGGCTGTTCAGAAAAGGGGAGAAAAGAGGTACAACAGTCTCTGGTTCATAGCTTTTCTGAAATCCAACCAGGCACAACTTGTCAGTTCCTTGGTAAGGACTCAGTTTTGTTGCCTGGGAGTGATTTCCCCATGGCTCTTGACTCTACTCTCAGAGTTTTGTTTTGCCTTCTAAGTTATCCTTTTCCATGAGCGGTGGCTGGTTTTTGTTTTGTTTTGTTTTAAAGTGTGTTAAAATACAGATAACATGAAATTTACCATCTTAACCATTCTTAAGTGTACAGTTCAGGGGTATTAAATACATTCATAATGTTGTGCAGCTGTCATCACCATCCACCTCCAGACCTTTTTTCATCTTGTAAAAGTGAAACTGTACCCATTAAATACTAACTCCCCATTCCATCTCCCCCAACTCCTGGCACTTACTGTTGTACTTTCTGTCTCTGTGATGCCAGCTACTTTTAAGTACCTTGTGTGAGGGCGCCTGGGTGGCGCAGTTGGTTAAGCGGCTGCCTTCGGCTCAGGTCATGATCCCGGAGTCCCGGGATCGAGTCCCACATCGGGCTCCCAGCTCCAGGGGAGTCCGCTTCTCTGACCTTCTCCCTTCTCATGCTCTCTCTCACTCTCTCTCCCTCCTAATAAATAAATAAATAAAATCTTAAAAAAAAAAAAAGTACCTTGTGTGAGTGGAATCATACAGTTATTTGGTTTTTTGTGACTGCATATTTCACTTAGCATAGTGCCCTCAAGGTTCATCTGTGTTGTAGCCTATATCAGGATTTCCTTCCTTTTTAAGGCTGAATAATATTCCATTGTGTGGCTATATAAACCATGTTTGCCTATCTGTTCTTCATGGATGGATACTTGGGTTTCTTCCATGTTTTAGCTATTGTGGATAATCTCTTTGAGAGTATAAATGTCTCTTGCAGACCCTGCTATTAGTTGTGTTGGGTACATACCCAAAAGTGGAATTGCCCGATCATTTGGTAATTTTTGTATAGTAATTCTATTTTAAGTATTTGAAGAACTGCATATTGTTTTCTACAGTGTCATACCATTTTACATTCCAACCACTAGGGCATAAGGGTCCTACTTTTCCACATCCTTGCCAATGCTAACAACTCCTTCTCCTCCTCCTCCTCCACCTCCCTCCTCTTCTTTCTTCTTTCTTCTTCTTCTTTCTTCTTCTTCTTCTTCTTCTTCTTCTTCTTCTTCTTCTTCTTCCCCTTCTTCTTCTTCTTCCTCCTCCTCCTCCTCCTCCTCCTTCTTCCTCCTTCTTCCTCCTTCTTCCTCCTTCTTCCTCGTTCCTCTTTCCTCTTTCCTCCTTCCTCCTTCCTCCTTCTTCTTTCTTCTTCTTTCTTTTTCTAGCAGTAGGCTTCCTAATAGGTGTGAGATAATCAATCTCATTGTAGTTTTGCTTTGCATTTCCATAATGATTAGTGATACCAAGTATCCTCTCATGTGGTTCTTGACCATTTGTAAATTTTCTTTAGAGAAACATCCACTCTATTAGACCAAAACCACATTTACAAATCTCTTTGTGATAAGTTCTTTACTTCCTTGGTGAGTCTGCAGTGGGACAACCACCTGTAACAGTCTATGAAACTCTATTTCTATTGTTTAATGGAGAGGCTCTTTAGAGACCCGTGGAAGGCCCAGCTGACACCTTCTTGGATGTTTTGAGGTTTTAAAAAAGTTTTCCAATCATAACCTGGATTTGATCTTTCCCCCTATAGCCATTTCTTCTTCTGAGAATTGTTTTGGCTTCAGGGAGGCTGGGAATGAGAAATAGTTTTATTTTTGAACCTAGCAAATCCCGATGCTTTTATTTTTAAGTTCGTTTTCCTCAGCTCATCTCTCTCCTCTCACATTTGTCTTAGGCAGTGTGAAGAAGCTGGGCGGCACTCGAGTACTCCCCCTGGAAACTCAGACAGGTCACTGAGTTTATTAGCTGTGTTTCCTGTTTTCTACCACTACATAACAAGGGTACCCTCTTCTCTACTATGCAGTAATATTTTTCTTACTTTCCACCGAACCTTTACTGATAGTCTCCTGTTGAGGCCCTACAGGCTTTCTCTGACAGCCTCCTCCAGGCCTTCCAGTCTCTACTGCCGCCAGTTCCAAAACCAGGACCTTGTGTTTTAGGTTTTTGTTATAGCAACATCTCACTTCCGAGTGCCAAGATATGACACCCCCCCACCCCCATTTTGTGACTTAAAATAATTTCATGGTTTCTCTGGGTCAGGAAGTTGAGAGTAGCCTGGCTGGGTGGCTCTGGCTCAGGTCCCTTCTGGGGTGGCAGTCAGTCAGTTGGTGGAGCTGGAAGAGCGTTGGGCACAGGGCAGGTGAGGCGGGATGTGCCCTGGTGGGGGCGGGGGGGTGCGCTTCTGCAGGTGGTCTCAGAGCCTCTCCATGAAGTCTCTGAGTGTGGATTAGTTTGCGCTCCTGCTTCGGGGCCCTTCAGTTGCTTACAAGGACACTCATTGTCCATAGACATGTGTCTCAAGAGAACTGGCAGGCAGAATGTTTCATCTCTTTTTGGAAGTCATATCACATCATTTCTGCTGTAGTCACAAATTTGCCCAGGTTCAAGGGGGGAGAACATAGATTCCACTTCTTGAAGGCAAGAGGTCCAGTTGGTGGCACTGTACGAAGATCATGTGAGATGGGAGAGAATGTGGTCAGCTTTAGAGAACACAGTCTCTCATGGCTCTTAGAGAAACAGATCCCAGCCCGATCACCCTGCAGGCAAGCCTTGCTTCTTAATAAGCTCCATCTGTGCACATGAACGTCAAGCCTGCTTTTTAGCTAGTACTTCCTTCTTAACTATGAGCAGCCAGAGATCATCATACGCATGAAGAAAGCTTCTAACAGTCTAACAAAAACATAAAAAGACACTGAAGAAAGAGGAAATGCAAGTTGCAGAAGGAGAGTTCAAACTTCAGAAACAAGAGGCTTAAAGAACTGAAAGGAAGGCCTTCCATTCATGACACAAAAATAGGTTGGGGTAAAATAAGCAGCCATTCACAAAATAAGAAGAAACTTTTGGAAAATAGAACAGCAGGGAAAATTTTCAATAGGAAACTGAGGAAATCTTCCAGAAAGTAGTAGGTAAAGACCAATGGAAAAGAGACTGGACAACGCCTGGGCCTTGATTGGATCCTTGATTAACAAATGTCATTTGTGTGGAAATGTGAATATGGACTGTATATTAAGTGACAATTAATGTTAATTTTTCCAAAGTGTGATGATAGTGGTGCTGTGTTTAGGTAGCAGAATATCCTTATTCCTAGGAGATACATACTGAAGGAGTTGAGTGTTACGGTCTGCATTCTTCATATGTTCGTGGGCATGTGTGTATATGTGGGGGGAGAGAGGGCAGGCACAAGAGAGAGATAATTAAAGCTATTATGGCATAACGTTAATAATTAATGATGACTACAAAACAAAACAAAAGAGAGTATATCAGGGTTAATGGATCAGTTCTGGAGATCCAACCTCTGAATTACTAGTGGGGGGGATTAAGAGGGAACAGTGATTAAATTAACACTTAAACATTTTGTAGGACTGAAGGTCATAAATCTCCACATTGAACAGATCTACTGAGTGCCCAGCACAGTGAATAAGAAAAAATATATCCTAACCTGTCCCAGTGAGATTTTAGAGCAGTGAGAAGGGAAAGGATCCCAAAATCTTCTAGAGGCAACAAATCAAGTTATAACAATGGCCTGAGGGTCTGCATGACACAGGAATGTAGGTGACAGTGAAATAGTGCCTTCAGGTACTAGCAATGTTTCTTCCAATGTAGGAGTCTTTGTCAAATTGTGTATGTCAAGTGTGGAAACAAAGACATTTTTTTAGACAAGCCTTCCCCCCCCCCCCCCCCACTTAAGGGTGAGGGTTTACCCTCCCCATCACTATACATGCTGCCTTTTTGGGGACTCTGAGTATAAGGTGCAGATGTGATACTTTACTTTTGTTCTCTGAGGTTTGTTTTGTTTTGTTAAAGTAGGCTCTCTGCCCGGTATGGGGCTTGAACTCCCAATCCTGAGATCAGGAGTCATCTCAGGAGTCGCATGGTCTACTAAGCCAGCCAGGTGCCCTAGAGGGATTTTCTTTAATAACAGCCTTATTGAAATACAATTTCCCATTCGAAGTATACAGTTAAGAGATTTTAGCCTATTTACAGAGTTGTGCATCCATCACAGCAGCTGTTTTAGAACATTTTCATCATCCTAAAAGAAACCCCATACCCACTAGATGTCACTCCCGTTTCTCCCAGCACCCAGCCCTAGGCAACCACCAGTCTACTTCCGTCTCTGGATTTGCCTGTTCTGGACATTACATATAACAGGATCACATCATACGTGATCCTTCGTTACTGGCTACTTTCACTTAGCACAGTACTTTTTAGATTCATCCATGTTACTGTATGCATCAGTCTTTCGCTCCTCTTTATTGGTGAATAATACTCTATTATATGGATATACCACGTTTACCCACTCATCCATTGAGGGGCATTTGTGTTGTTTCTACTTAAAAAAATTTTTTTAAATTTACTTTTAAGCAAACTCTCCCCCCCAACGTAATGCTTGAACTCAATACCCCAAGATCAAAAGTCTCATGTTTTACTGACTGAGCCAGCCAGGTGCCTCTGTTGTTTCTCCTTTTTAATTCTTAGGAATAAGGCTGCTGTGACCATTTGTGTACAAATTTTTGTGTGGAAATAAGTGTTCATTTCTCTTGGAAATACCCAGGAGTAGAATTGCTGAGTCATGTGTTAACTCTGTATTTAACCTTTGAGGAACTGCCAAACTGTTTTCCAAAGTGCCTGCACCAGTTTTCATTCCCACAAGCAGTGTAGGGGAGGGTTCCAGTTTGGCCAAATCTTTTTTTTTTTTTTTTAATATTTTATTTATTTATTTGACAGAGATAGAGAGCTTGAGCGCACAGGCAGGGGGAGCAGCAGAGGGAGGACCCTGAGATCATGACTTGAGCTGAAGGTAGATGCTTAACCCACTGAGCCATCCAGGCGCCCCTAACCTTTATTTCTTGATTTTAATAGGGGTCTGCCAGGATTCTTCTACACTATAGAATTATTTAAAAAATATTTTTATACTAATTCATTTGTAGTAAGCATTTTGTGAGGAAATAGTATGTAGCTTCTAATTCTCTGCCATATATTTCTTCCTTTATTTATATCCATGTAGATTCATGATTTTCCATTTTACTCAAAGGATTATAATTCATAACTATTATTATTTATTTGATGCTCAGATTATTTCAGCTTTGTCCAGTGAAAGCCCTCTTCAAGCTGGCTTTTTTGTCCTATTGACGGATTTCCACCATTCTTTGAATACTTCTTTGCTTGCTGATGTATCAAAATATTCTAAGTTCATCTTGTATTTTTCCTGCCTCATGCTGTAGTCAGCTGTTTCTTTAAGGAGGACTGATTGATTTTAGTGGAGGAAATAGTACTATAGAAACCAAGATTGGGGCATTTAATGTGCTCATTGCTTCTAGGCCTCTCTATGGGCAGAACTAGGAAACACAATTATGTATATACACACACTCCTCTATTAACCTATTTCTATACCTATCCATTTGTATACCTGGATTCATACCAATGCCACCATTTTTGATCTGGCACCATAGAATTCTTTCTGGCCTGGCCTTCCTCTTTCTTAACTCCCTCCTTTGACACTGAGAGTTCTGCTTTTCATTATCCTCAGTATTTAACCATTTGCTTATTCTTGCTAAAAGCCTGGCTCAGACATGAGATCCAGGAAGTGGGGAATTCAACAAGAGGGGCAAGGTAAAGGAAATTCTTAGAGGAATGGTAATGAGAAACCTTGGGTTAATAGCTCTGCAGGTATCAACCAACCATCCAGATTGGCAAGTGAAGACAGGGCTCTAAAGGGATATGTTCAAGAAATAAACAGCTGAGGGGCACCTGGGTGGCTCGGTGGGTTAAGCCTCTGCCTTCGGCTCAGATCATGGTCTCCCTCTGGGGCACCTGCGTGGCTCAGTGGGTTAAGCCTCTGCCTTCGGCTCAGATCATGGTCTCAGGGTCCTGGGATCGAGCCCACATCAGGCTCTCTGCTCGGCAGGGAGCCTACTTCCCCCTCTCTCTCCGCCTACTTGTGATCTCTCTCTCTGTCAAATAAATAAATAAAATCTTAAAAAAAAAAAAGAAGCAGCTGAGATCTATACTTCTAGTGGAAGTTTGGAGGGGGTGAATTAGTGTTGAGTATATAGAAAACCAAGCAGGAAAAAAAGACCAATTATTAATTCCAGATTAGATATACTGTATAAAAATGGACCTTTAATAATAACATGCAGCACGATTCAGCTGTGGGTAGCATTTACATAGTCACAAACAAGTAAAATATTGATTTAAGCAAAACATGTTAAGCATATCATGGAATGGCTAGAGAAAGGGAGAGTTTGGTTGTATAAGAAAGCCAAGTCCTGTTCTCCTTATATTTAAGGTAGTGAATAGATATTATTGGAACTGGGGAGGAAATCGACAGCAGTATAAACATGTTTAGAAATACTAGAAACGGCTAATAGAGGTGAAAATGATCCCACTCAGTAGAGCGGGGAGAGAGAGAGCCCTAACACTACGCTCTAGGGAATAAACTGAGAGAAAACTAGGCGTGGGCCCACGAGAGAAGTGGCTGGCACCACTTGTAGGTGTTATGCAGTTTGGCCACTAGTACCTTTTGAACACTCTAATCTTTGGTGGGGTATTTCCCACTTGAATAATCCTAAAGTGGGAGCTATTAATAAGCTTTCCTTCCCACCCTTCTTCGTAGTTACCCACAAACATGTACCTTTTGTCCCATGAGCCCCAGGGCAAGGCCGAGAGTGGGAAGCAAGTGATGCAAAGTAGGCCCAGCATCAGTAGGCTGAGGGGCATCCTGATTTCAGGGGCAGCGGGTCCTAGTGGTGGCAGTGCCCACTGTCCAGTGCCCTTGTTGTGTGCAGCAGCTCGAGCAGTACTGTGGGGTCATTCTGGTGGTGTCCTGACGATGTGGCTGCTAAGCCTGATTCTCCCACCTTCCTGGACATTTTGGGGAGCCACTTAGTTACTTCTAGTGGCAGAATGAGTTCCATTTATAATAAAAGATTCTGATTGATGAAGAAATTGGCACTAAGGGTAGAGATGTCTAAGGAAATAGATTGGTTGTCTAGCCTGGTTGTATATGAGGGCAGTGAAGAGAGAAAGAGAGAGCTCGAAGAATCCTAGTAAGCAGCAGTGTTTAATGACTAAGTTTAGTCTATTATTCGGTCATTGCATAAGTTTCATGGGGTAGCGAGTGAAAAAAACCCCACAAATTTTACAAACCTTACCATACCCACTCATAACACAAAACAAAACAGGATTTCCTTGGATAGTGGGAAAGGGAGATCGGGCCTCAAAACATGGTGGACAGGATTATGCCTTCTCGTTTGTTTATCAAATGAACTCTAGAGGTCAAGTCCAGTCCTCTAATTTGACTTATGGGAAACTGAGTCCTGGGCACTTTTTAAAAATTTCTGTATTTCTGCTAGCGATTGGTTATTCTGTAGCTGTTATATAGGAAGGAATAGTCCTGGGATGACCGGGCTCCATTTGCTCTCATTGGCCTTGTGGGTTCCTTACAGCCAAGTGAGCAACGGCTTTCCTGAGATGTTTAAACAGTATAGGACTCATTTCAGAATTGTCAGTCTTAGTCATCAAATGTTGGATGGTTTGCCCTTGTACTGAATAGTTTAGTTTTCTTCTCAATAGCAGTTGCCGTATTAGGCATCGAGACTTGGACTCATAATAGAATCCAGATATCTTAATGAGAATGTTCTCATTTTTGAAGTTAACCTAACTTACTAGCAGCTGATGTAGTTGTCGTTGTTGGACAATAAACTGCTGACTGCGGTCGGCTAGAATAATTCGAAAGTAAATTTTGAATATTGACATTACGGAGGGGAGACTGAAGTAGAAGTAGTTGATAAGAGTTAGTGTACTTGTGAAATAAATGGGCTTCGTAATTATTTAGATAGCTGCATACATCTGATTTCTTGTGGCGGAGTGTTGCCTGAGTTGACTATGAGTAGACCTTTTATTTATTTATTTATTTATTTTGAGTAGACCTTTTAAATAAAAGGAAACTTACACTGGAGAGCTTTATGCTGAGTTTCCTGGAATTGCTAGATCTGCTTTAGATGAGAGCATTGTAACCAGGTCTCTTAAAAACATCCTTGTGATGGAATCTATTTTCATGTCTGGATCGATTATTTTAAGCTCCCAATATGTAGCAGGATCTTTGCTACTTGTTTTAAAATGCTGTCTTATTTTATCTCTATGGGGAAAGGATTGTGTCCTCCATTTTTATGGAAGAGAAGACTAGGGGGTAGAGAGATAGATAACTCTCCTTTGATCTGGGCAGAGCTGGGAACTTATTCAGTGACACTAGACTGTTAACACTGATCCTGATAAATGGTAGCTGCATTAAAGAATGGCCGACAGTGAATACCTTGAGCCTCCAGTGTCCATTTACCTGGATGGAAGAAGGAATGCTGAGAAGTGAGTTACAGGCCCCCTCTCCCCTACTCTGCCTCCTTTGGCAATGTTCACATTTCTCAGACCTTTGCCCGGGTATTTTATGTGATTGCATTATGTCTGATTCTTTTACATGTTAAGCTTGCTTGTCTGTATGTTCCTCTGAGCAGTTCCTTCAAGTGTTGTACCATTCCTCATCTGTATTTAAATATTTTGTGTTTAAATATGTTGTGTCCTTTCATTGAGACCCTAATCTGGGTTAAAATTCTCTAAACTCCTAGTTTATTTATATTACCTAAAACCAGCTTTCCAGCCGAGACTTTTCTGATAGATACATAGCAACCACCTACTTTTAACATTTTCTGTCTTCCAGTTGACAAAAATACTATTATTAAATATTTATTTATTTGAGAGAGAGTGTGCGTGCATGCCCAAGTGGGAGGAGTAGAGGAAGAGGGAGAATCTCAAGCAGACTTCCCACTGAGCGTGGAGCCTGACGCGGGGCTCTACCTCACGACCTTGAGATCATGACCTGAGCTGAAACCAAGAGTCAAACGCTTAACCAGTTGTGCCACCCAGGCATCTCAGATAAAAATATTATTATTGATAAATAATGAATGTACTTAGAATGTATAACTGTGTGCATAAAATGGGAAGGGTGTATGTCTGCACGATTTCATGGAAACATGGGGAAAAGTTCTTAGAAAATAACTTGAATTTTGGGGTGCCTGGGTGGCTTAGCGGGTTGAAGCCTCTGCCTTCGGCTCAGGTCGTGGTCTTGGGGTCCTGGGATTGGGCCCCACGTCGGGCTCTCTGCTCAGCGGGGAGCCTGCTTCCCCCTCTCTCTCTGCCTGCCTCTGCCTACTTGTGACACACTCTCTCTCTCAAATAAATAAAATATTAAAAAAATAACTTGAATTTTATAGTGTTATCCTTAATAATTCTCAGAAGACTCATTTTACATGTTTATAACCATCATGTACAATATGGATTCCATTTTGATTTGGGCACTTGGGTAAAGAGTGAGTAAAGATGAGATTTAGTTCTCATTTGAGCTAGTCAGTCGGTCACTGAGTAATGCCTTATGATGGCTCTGGGGTGCTGACAGCATGCCCCGTTCTGTGATGTGGGAGGCCTAGAGAGAAGGGTGTTTTGGAACCACAGTGTTCCCTGGCAGAGGGAGGCAATCAGGACTGACCTGTGTGATTTAAAATTGTTGGTCTTGGTCACACCTCTTTGCCTATGGTTGACTTAAAAAAATTTTTTTTTAATTGAATATTTGGATAGGTAATACAGGCATTGGTATAGAATTAAACGATGCAAAAGGATCTGTACAATAAAAAGGAGACTTCTAGATTCTTAACCTTCCATTTTCCCTTCCCTGGAGACAGCTGTTTTTACTAGTTTCTTCTGTATGAGTTGACACTGGCTTCCAAAGGAGTATCTTAGCTGTTGCGCTTTAGAATGGCAGGAAGCTGAATGACTCACATTCGGACGTTTTTCCCTTTTGTGAAGCTCATTGGTATTCCTTCCTCTCAGTACCTTTCCTGTGGCAAGTTTTATAATTTGCTTTTTGCATTTTATCATGACATTTTCCTGTGTTTTTATGATTTTCCGCTTTTTAAGAACTGGCTTTGGTATCTCTTTCAGAAAATTGTGATGATTACAAGCTAAGGTTTGTGAAAGTTCCTGGCACGTAATAGTCGATCAATAGGTATTTCCTTTTTTACCCCCATCTTTCCCTCCCACTGGTGGTGTGTATAAAAGAAAAAACAGGGGCGCCGAGTGGCTCAGTGGGTTAAGGCCTCTGCCTTCGGCTTGGGTCGTGATCTCGGGGTCCTGGGATCGAGCCCCCGCATCCAGCCCTCTGCTCAGCGGGGAGCCTTTATTTAAAAAGAAAGAAAGAAAGAAAGAAAGAAAGAAAGAAAGAAAGAAAGAAAGGGAGGAAGGAAGGAAAGGAAGGAAGGAAGGAAGGAAGGAAGGAAGGAAGGAAGGAAGGAAGGAAGGAAAAACAAGATGAGGGGCGCCTGGGTGGCTCGTTGGTTAATTGTCTGCTTCCGTCTCAGGTCATGATTCTGGAGTGGCAGGATAGAGCCCCGCATCAGGCTCCCCGCTCAGTGGGAAGTCTGCTCCCGCTCCCTCTGTTCCTCCCCCACTCATGTTCTCTCTCTCTCTCTCTCTCTCTCTCTCTCGCTCACCCTTTCAAATAAGGAAATAAAAAAAATCTTAAAAAAAAAAAAACGAAAAAATAAATTTGTGAACCAGATAGTGCAGTGGATTCCAAAATTAAGGTTAAGCTTGTGTGAATTTTTTCTTGAACTCATTCCAGTGGAAACATTATTTTCACTCTTTGAATTCACTTTGCTCAGATTATTTTAAAAAAATTCTTCCTTGAAAAAAAATTCTTCAAGTCTAGTTCTTCCCTTACATAATTTCCTGTAACCTAATCCTGTAACCCAAACACGTACGGGATAGAAACTTGTGAACAAGATTTTTGAAGATACCTTTGCAAAATGTTCCTCATCACATTGATGAATGCTAATATGTGCCTAGTGTCTGGATTTAGGTTTTTCCTACTGGTATTGTTCTTATGGTGAGTCTTCTTAAGGTGACTTCATGTCTTTAGGTTAATTCATTCATTCATTCATTCATTCATTTATTTTTAAAGATTTTATTTATTTATTTGAGAGAGAAAGTGAGAGAGAGCATGAGAGGAGAGAAGGTTAGAGGAAGAAGCAGACTTCCTGTGGATCTGGGAGCCCAATGCGGGACTTGATCCCGTAACTCAAGGATCATGACCTGAGCCGAAGGCAGTTGCTCAACCAACTGAGCCACCCAGGTGCCCAGGTTAATTTATTTTTTTAAAAAGATTTTATTTAATTTCATTTTTGAGAGAGAGAGGGTGAGAGTGTGCACAGGCTGGCAGGGTTCGGGGCGAGGAAGAGAAAAGCAGACTCTCTGATGAACAGGGAGCCTGAATGTGGGACTTGATCCCAGGATCCTGGGATCATGACTTGAGCTGAAGACAGATGCTTAACTGACTGAGCCACCGGGGCACCCAGTGTCCTCAGGTTTAAAACATACAGCCATACTGGCTTTTTGGTGGGTACCTTAAAACCAAAGTATTTTCAGGGTGCCTGGGTGGCTCAGTCAGTTGAGTGTCTGACTCTTGATTTCGGCTCAGGTCACGATCTCAGCAGGGAGTCTGCTTGGGATTCTTTCTCTCCTTCCTCCTCTACCCCCTTTGCACATGGGTGTGCACTCTCTCTCTTGCTCTCACTCTCTCTAAAATAAATCTCTTTTTTAAAAAACCCCACAAATATTTTGGGGTACATGGCTGACTCAGAGGAGCACGCAACTCTTGATCTCAGGGTTGTGAGTTCAAGCCCTGTGCTGGGGGTAGAGATCACACACACACACCCCCCACACACACCCACACCCACACCCACCCACCCAAGTATCTTCATCCTAATCCTAGACTGATTATTTCCACGTGAAGCTAATTTATATTAACCTTTCTAGTGAAGTTGTTTTCAATCCCGAGTAAGACTGATATAGCACAGAGATGTTCTGAGGATTGATTAGTTAATGACTTTGAAGATAAAGAGAACTTCTTAATTAGTATGTAATTAGAATGTCATCACACTGGAAAACTACCTGGAGTATAAAATACAACTTTCAGTCTTATCCATCCTTTCTGGCATTGGGAATTTTATTTATCTAATGCAATTAAAAAAAAAATTTAAGATTTATTTAAGAGAGAGCGAGAGCACACGAGTGAGTGGGGTGAGGGTGTGGGAGGGCAGAGAAAATCCTCAAGCCGACTTCCTGTTGATCGAGGAGCCCCACACAGGACTTGATCTCGTGGGCTTGAGATCATAACCTGAGCCAAAATCAAGGCTTGGATGTTTAACCCACTGAGCCACCCAGGTGCCCTTGAATGATCTTTTGTTTAAAAAATGAGCTACAGGGCACTTGGGTGGTTCAGTGGGTTAAGCACCTGACTTCAGCTCAGGTCATAACCCTGGGATTGAGCCCCATGTCGTCAGGCACTGTGCTCAGGAGGGAATCTGCTTGTCCCTGTCCCTCTCCATCTGGACCTCCCCCTAATCGTGCTCTCTCTCTCTCAAAATAAATAAATAAAGTCTTAAAAAATGAGTTACAAACTGTAGCTTCGATGTTTTTCATATGTTTATGGCTCTGATTCTGGGAGTTTTTGGAGTGTTACTTTCTCAGCAGGGGAGTGGCTACCAGTCCTCCCACGTTTCCTGAATATGGTAGATTATCAGACCCTTCACCCGGTTTCTCCAAATGTTAACATCTTACATTGCCATTACATTGCATTATGAAAACTAAGAAGCCAGCATTGATACGTTACTATTACTAACCAAGCTCCAGACTTTATTCACATTTTGCAAGTTTTACCTTATTGTGTGTTGTTGTTGTTGTTTTTGCTCTGGAATCCGATTGAGGCTACCATATTGCGTTTAATTGTTCTGCCTTCCCAGTCTCCTCTGGTCTGTGACAGTTTCTCCGTCTTTACTTGTTATTCATGATCTTTTGAGATTTTTGAGGTTTAGGTATTGTGTAGAATATCCCTCAGTTTATCTGACCTTTTTCTTAGGATTAGACTGGGATCATGGGTTTGTGGAAGAACCTTACAGGGATAAAGTGCCCTTTGCATTTCATCATATTGGAGTCGGAGGGTAGTGTATGTGCTATAACCATGACGTCTCACGGGCTGTGTTAACTTTGATTACCTGGCCCACGTAATGTTTACTAGGTTTCTCTGCTATAAAGTTGCCCTAACCCCCTTTCACATTCTGTTCTTTGAAATCAGGTTACTAAGTACAGACCACACTTGAGGGAATTAATCTCCACCTCCTGTGGGAAGGGAGTATTTATGTAGAGTATTTGAAATTCTTCTTCAGAGAAGCTGCTTTTTCTAGGAAATATCTTCTTTGCTCATTTTTCTGTTGACTTATTGGGCTTTTTATTTGGTTTTAAAAAGCACTTTATTTAGGATCTCCACAAATATTTGGATAAATTACTGAACTACCTATTTGCATGTGAGTAGGTAGGTTTGTTTTGTTGATAGAAAGAAAGTTATGAGATCTCTACTGTCTAACAAATGTCTCTTTATTGCATCAGCATTTATAAATAGCTAAGTACCAGAATCATTAGAGTCCGTAAGCCCTCCATTTTTATATTGGCTGTTCTGGTGCCAGGTAACGTAATATTATCAACAACAGAGAAATTCACCTTGTTTTACCAGAAATTCCTGTGAAGTGTCACAGAATACCAAACAAGGAATTATGCTTATTTCTTAAACAAGAAATAGAGTAATTGTTGAATTCTCTTGAATGTTAATCAAGTGTGGTTGAGGAAACACCGGGCTGGAACAGGGATGGGAGCCTGCATTGAAAACAACTTTGATACCATTATCACCTTGGGCAAGACACTTCATGTCTCTAGAGTATGGTTTCCTTACAAATCCAGCAAACTCTGTGATACTCTTTGTAGCTTTAATATTCTGAGTTAGTTTCTGAGCTTGCATGAATTTTGGAGGCATTCTTGCAAGGTAATGTGAAGTATCATATGGACAGTACAAGGGAGATATTTCTTGTTCCTGTTTATGGAATAGATTTAGATTTGCAAGCACAGAGAAGAAGCTGAAAATTTGGTAAGGATGTTATTGCAACCGGAACAAGGCACGTAGGGCCTAGACCCAATTTGGAAATGTAGGAGAAGATAGCCATAACCAAGAAGCATGAGAGAAGTTATGTTCAGTTATTTTTAGGTTTGTTTTGTTCTTGCTTGTCTTACTCCCAACATTTAGCTTCAATAGTAAGAATAATCAATTATTTGGTAAGTAGAGTACTCAAGGTGAGCCAAGGCATTTAGCCAAGCACTTTACATGTATTGTTTCATTTAATTCTTTGACTCTGAGGTAGAGATTCTTTTTAACTGCCTTTTCCAGATAAGAAGGTAAAAGACTTCCTTCTAAGAAACTTACGGTGTCTTAAACTTTGTAAGTGCAGAGCTGGAACTCTAACCTGTGATTGTTCTCTAACCCATGGTAGTTTGAGCTCTGAGCTCCTCTGTTTAAGCAGTTCCTCTTGGTAGGTTCTCTGTAGATGTGAGCCAAAGTTAGTACAGTTTTTGTGCTCTGCTGAATGTGAACAAAATAGCTCCTGAGAATTTGATGTACAAAGTAAGTGATATTTGTTGTGATTTGTAAGTTATTTTCTTAATAAATATGGAAATTTGAACAGATACTTTTGCATAGGTTACTTTTTGGGCAAAAATTAAGTTTCTTTTCATGTCTTGTGTAATAAAATTAACTTTCCAATATGTTCTAAATTAAGAGGAAAAGAGATGTACCTTTTCTGTGACTAGTAATAAGAAATTGACAGCATCTGGGTTTTTGCCATTGTTAAAATGTGTTGTCACCAGATTAGTATGCTAATGAAGAAATTATATGGCAATTTTCATCTTCAGGTAGGGGAGCCTGCTTCTCCCTCTGCCCCTCCCCCTGCTTATGCACGCGTATGCCTCTTCTCTGTCTCTCTCTGTCAAATAAATAAAATCTTAAAAAAAAAAAAGGATTGGGCGCCTGGGTGGCTCAGTTGGTTGAGCAACTGCCTTCGGCTCAGGTCATGATCCCGGAGTCCCGGGATCGAGTCCCATATCGGACTCCCGGCTCTGCGGGAAGTCTGGTTCTCCCTCTGACCTTCTCCTCTCTCATTCTCAGTCTCTTGCTCTCTAATAAATAAATAAAATCTTTAAAAAAAAAAAAGGGTAGAAGTTTCCTTAATATGGTTTGACTTACATAAATTACAGTCTTAAAAGTTGGCTCAGCTTTTTTTGAAAGAACAACCATTAAAATTGTATATTGTGATACTGCTGAGTTCTGGGGTATAATGTTTATTTTTGTATAGGTGTTAACTGTTTGAATTAGAATTGTAATAGTTGTAGCTTCAGACTACATATACAATATAAAATCATTGCTTATAAGAAGGAAATGGTAGCTCCCCCCAAAAAAGTCCATTATGAAATTATATCATTATATGTCAGAAAGGGAGGAATTCCCTATTTCCTATTAAAAACACAATGAAGAGTCTTATTTTTAATTTGGTTCTGTGCTTTCTGGAGCCCAGCTTGTTTGAACTCTGCAATTGGGTCTGATTAGATCGATGTCATTATAGTCAGAAATTATGCCTACTTTACATTTGTCACACTTCTAACAGGGCATTTTAGACTAGAAATGCTCAACAGTTTTTTAGAGGGATAATGTGCTGTAAGGAGAGACTGTGGAGGCTGGAATCTAATAAAATCCTCACAAATCTGGATTAATTGTAGAAAAGTCAGTAATAATTATGTAAGTTAGAAGAAATCTAACCCATAGTGCTATTTTTTATTGCACCAAAAGGTTGGGTATTCATTCATTCTTTCATTAAACTACATCAATAGCTTTATACTCTCAGCATCTCTTAACCTCGTAAGACCGAAGAAGAAAATAGTTTTTTCTTAAGGAAGATGTAGTCAAGAGTATAATTTATATTGTTGAGTGTTAAGCTTCGGGACAGGCACTGGCAGAGAGCGGCTGCACGGACAGTAGCTGCTCCTGAGGGGTGAGCACAGGGCTTGCTGGAGCCAGGGGAGGCCCTTCTAACGTATATAGTTCTGTTTATAGAAGCGTGATTTCAGTTGAACCTGAGTTGTTGTATCAGATGATTCTGTAAGGTGCCTCTTCACAGTCTGCTCTTTTACTTTACTGTTTCCTCACCGTAAGTGTACTTCTATAATTTTTAATGTGTGCCTAGTTTCCACTGCATAGCTGTACCGAACTTTAAGCCTCTTGTGGTTGGACACTTGAGCTGTTGCCAATTTATTATTATTATTTTTAAAGATTTTATTTATTTGTCAGAGAGAGGGAAGAGTGAAAGCCACAAGCAGGGGGAGGGGCAGGCCGAGGGAGAAGCAGGCTTCCTGCTGAGCAAGGAGCCTGATTCGGGATTCCATCCCAGGACCCTGGGATCATGACCTGAGCTGAAGGCAGATGCTTAACCAACTGAGCCACCTAGGCATTCCTGAGCTGTTACCAATTTATTGTCATTTTTAGCAGCACTTGATGAATAACTTTGTGGATGGATCTTTTGGTTTTAGAATAAATTCCTAGAGCCTTTGGTAAACACTGACAGACTTCCCTTCAGAGAGCCTAAACTAATTAACAGCACACATCTATCAACATTTTGGGTGGCTACTTTTTCTGTACCCATTTCTAACGTCCTGCTCTGCCAAACTTTTGGAAAGAATTCCGTGTTCTCTTTTTCCTAACTCAGCTCTTCATAAGGAAGTTCTTAGAACATGTGTGTAATTCAAAAGATATGTCCTCAGCTGGCCGTTCAAGTAGTTAGTGTTTTTGCTGGACTGGGGGGAAGTGGTGAGGATATTGGCAATGTTGTATTATGGGGTGAACCTCCCAAGCCCCCCTGTATTTCTTAAGATGGTGGTATATCACCATTAATCAGACTGTGCCTTGAGGGTTTTCCCCCTCCTGGAGTACCTGGTAGTGAAACACCAGCATAGTCTTGCCTATTCTGATTAGTGTGCTTTTGTGACACAATTGGTGGCGTAGTGTTAAAAGCACTGGGAGAAAGTATATGAAATTAACACTATGCCACCAATAGTGTCTCTGAAGTATTTTGTCCGTTTTTGTTTTGGTTTAAGGTTTATATGTGGTGGTCCTACATTGATGTTAAATGCTGAGTCAGTTAAATTGATAGTATTGAAGAAACATTTGTATTTTCTGTAGAGAAGACTGAGTCTGAGTCCAAGGCACCTGTAGGTCAGGGGAATGAGGAAAAAAATACACTGAGGCCAGAAATACAGTTGCTAGTTAGCGTAGGCAGAGTTTGTGGCATTTGTTTATGGCATTGTCTCACTTCCATCTTGGGAATCAGGAAAGGGACAGAGATGAGGCATTGGCTGGACTCGGGTTACTGGACACTGATACGACCAGGTCTGAGTTCAGCTTGGAATATCGTGAATCGTGGTATATTTGAAATAGCCTGTCTGTGGGGATAGTTTGTGCCCTTAGAGGGTAGAGCACGATTACAAAAGGAGGAGCAGGAAGTGAATATGAGCCTTGCGTTCTAGAGGTCAGGCTACAAGAGTTGCTGCTCATCCTCTTGGCTCCCACCCTTGTCATTTTGGACTCCTGGGGTGATCCGGGTTAGGACATATGCTGCTCCCTTTCTAAAGCTTTCCATGAGTTGGCCACCTGACTTGTTACTTTGTGCATTTTAACTTACTCCGCTTTTATGAAGCACCTTGAATGTGTCAGACAGTGAAGATACACAGAGGTCTCAAGGACCTCAGGCTAACAGGGAAGACAGAAGAGGACAATTGTTATTAAGTAGGTACCAGGTACTTACTAATATGTGCCCCTTTTAATGCTCATAGAAACCTGGACACAAGGAAGGCATTATTCTTCATTTTTCAACAGGGGCCCACGAAACTGTTTATTATCACTCAGGGACAAGGTGGCTGAGATGGGATTCAGACCCAGCATGGGATTTAGTCTCAGATGGTGAGCTCGGATCCTGGCCAGTGTTGGGCTCAAATGTGCCACTTAGCCCTGCTTTTCCAACATAAAGTAGAACAGTTCTCTTTCTCTCTCAAAAAAAAAAAAATAAAGATTTTTATTTACTTGTTTGACAGAGAGAGAGACAGCAAGAAAGGGAACATAAGCGGGGGGACTGGGAGAGGAAGGAGCAGGCTTCCCACTAAGCAGGGAGCCCATTGCAGGACTCCATCCCAGGACCCTGGGGTCATGACCTGACCTGAAGGCAGATGCTTAACGACTGAGCCACCCAGGCGCCCCAAGTAGGACAGTTTTTATCTCATAAGGGTTATTTTGCATAATTTTATGACACAGATATGTATAGTGCTTTAGCTCAGTTACTGGCACATAGGGAGAGTTAATAACAGTGAGATCTTAATTATCCCAACACCACTCATAATAATCTCTACCAATAATAATTGAGTCTTAACTTATAGAGCCCCTTTTCTTTGCCCAGCTGCAATGTGTCTTTGTTTTTCCTTTTTTCTTTGAAGATTTTTTTACACCCAGCATGGGGTTCAAGCTCACAACCCCAAGATCAAGACTTACACGCTCCACCGATTGAGCCAGGTAGGCTTCCTGCAATGTGTCTTTATGCAAACCGTGAGTGGTCAGACTCCAAGCTATGAGAGTTGTATGGGAGTATTGAGGAGGGATGGACTGCTCACCTGGCTTGGAAGAGTTAGAGCAGACTTTCCAAAGATGCTAATCCTTGGGCTGTCTTGAAAGATTCCTGAGAGTCAGCTGGTGGGAAAAGATAGTGAGGGACACTGCAGTGAGAAGGAAATGTAAGAGGAAAGATGTGGGAAAGTAAAAAAGCACAGCAATAAAATTACCATGTGTGGTTAGATGAGTCGTGAGAATGGGACATAAGGTTAGAAAGGCTGGCCAGATTGTGTAGGGCCTTGGAACGTTAACGATTTTTTTTTTAAAGATTTATTTATTTATTTGACAGAGATCACAAGTAGGCAGAGAGGCAGAGGGAGAAGGGGAAGCAGGCTCTCTGCTGAGCAGAGAGCCCAATGCGGGGCTCGATCCCAGGACCCTGAGATCATGACCTGAGCTGAAGGCAGAGGCTTTAACCCGCTGAGCCACCCAGGCGCCCAACGTTAACGATTTTATCCTAAAGACAATGGGGAAGCTGTGGGAGGATTTATTTTCAAAGTAAGCCTATTTTAGAACAGTTTTAAATTTACAGAAGTAACAAAGAGAATTCCTGTATATCCCACTCCCTGTTTACCCTATTATTAATATCTTACATTAGTATGTTTGTACAATTAATGAACCAATACTGATTCATTAGTATTATCCAAAATCATAATTTATTCAGACTGTGTTAGTTTTTCCTTAATACCCTTTTCCGGGTCCAGGATCCCATCCAGGACATGACATTCCATTTAGTTGCCGTGTCCCCTTTGGCTGTCTTGGCTGTGACAGTGTCTTAAGAACTCCTTGTGTTTGGGGGCGCCTGGGTGGCTCAGTTGGTTAAGCGACTGCCTTCGGCTCAGGTCATGATCCCGGAGTCCCGGGATCGAGTCCCATATCAGACTCCCGGCTCTGCGGGAAGTGTGCTTCTCCCTCTGACCTTCTCCCCTCTCATTCTCAGTCTCTCTATCTCTAATAAATAAATTAAAAAAAAAAAATTTTAAAAAAAAAATCTTAAAAGAACTCCTTGTGTTTGATGACTGGCAGTTTTGAGGAGTACTAGTCAGGAATCTTAAAAAATGTTCTTTGGTTGGGATTTGTCTGATGTTCTTCTAGTGGTCACACTGAGGGTATTGGGAGGGAGACCCCAGAGGTAGTGTGCTATTCTCATCACATAGCAGGGGCACGCTCTAGTAACGTGACTTAGTCTCTGTCGACGTTGACTTTCATCGCCTGGCTGAGGTTGTACTTGTCCGGTATCTCCATTGTGAGGTTAATCACTCCCTTCCCCCCACCTCATACCCCTTCCATACATCATCTTTTGAGGAAGATACTATGTGCATTCCACACTTAAGGAGAGGAGGGTTAGGATCTCTCTTTGTGGAAGGATTTTAAACATCAGAAGTGATTTGATCAGTGATTTGATCAGAATTGTGATTCAGAAAGATTGCTCTAGCCAGAGTGGAAAGACTCTGACTTTGAAGATTGGTCCATGATTGCGGGCTCGTTTAGCCTGGAGAGTTCCAGACAAGGTGAAAAAAGATGAAGACCTCAACAGGCAGTAGCAGTGGGGTTGGAGAGAGAGTGATTTAAGAAGAGTTGAGAAGTGTGATTGAGGGGTTCAGTGGGTTGGGGTTAGGGGCCTGGCAGGAAGTGGAGGAGGAGGGGCTCAAGATGACTGCAGGGTAGGTACTATCAGCATGACTTACCAGCTGTTGACGTTGACTTTCATCACCTGACAGAGATGGGATTTGTCAGGTTTCTCATCAAATTCAGAAGCACTTGGATGAAGTTTGAGGTGTTTTTGTTTTTAAAAAGATTTTATTTATTTATTTGACAGAGAGAGGCAGAGAGAGAGTGCGCGCGCTCGAAAGCAGGGGGAGAGGGAGAGGGAGAAGCAGGCTTCCTGCTGAGCAGGGAGCCTGATCCGGGGCTCGAAGCCAGGCTCAATGCCAGGACCCTGGGATCGTGGCCTGAGCCAAAGGCAGATGTTTAACCTGCTTAACCAACTGAGCCACCTGGGCACCCCGAGTTCGAGTTTTTAGTTCGAGTTCGAGTTTTTACTGTAGACTTTAATTCCAGAAAGCTCGTGATACAAATTATGCACTTATTTATTCCAACTTAAACTTTTAGCATTTAAAAAAGAACTTGGAAGAGAACCAGACAAGGACATGCATAATTTTTGTTTTTAAGATTGCATTTATTTGTCAGAGCGACGGAGAGTGAGAGCACACAAACAGGGAAAGTGGCAGGCAGAGGGAGAAGCAAGGTCCTCACTGAGCAAGGAGCCCGATGTGGGACTAGATCCCAGGACTCTAGGATCACGACCTGAGCCGAAGGCAGATGTTTAATGGACTGAGCCACCCAGGCATCCCAGACGTGTATAATTTTATTGTAGGAAGATAGAAGTATTTAGATTCCAAATTGTTTCTGACTTCTTTGATTTATAGAGGACAAACTGTTGTCATTTGAGAATTCTTAAATGTTAAGATAATTAATGGGATAATATTGTGAGGCGGAAAAGTATCTTCATGTTCTAGCTTTTGATCTCTTTATACTTCTGATAACTTACAGTGTTTCTAAAATGTAGGCCTTGTATATAATAGTTAACATAATGGGTTCTGGAATCTGCTGCACATGGGTGAGATCTTGGGCAGGTTACTTCATTCTCTCTATGCTTCAATTTTCCAATCTGTAAAATGGGTATAGTGATAATACCTGCTTCAGAGGGTTGTTAGGAAGATTAAGTGAGCTAACAGGTGAAAGTGCATAGGACCTGCTACATAGTAAATACATATATTAGTTATAACAGTAGTAATAATATTATACTAATAATGCTGTTCAGACTGATTTACATTTCCTTCTGAATGCCCAAAATAAGAAGCCAAAAATTTGGAGCTACAAATGATTTTTGATTTGTAACCTAAATTTAACACATAGGTTAAATTTATGGATACATAGCTTCACAGGATATAGCAAAAGTATGGATGGCCAGTTGGTACATATAAGAATAAGAATCTATCGGGGCACCTGGGTGGCTCAGTTGGTTAAGCATCTGCCTTCGGCTCAGGCCATGATTCCAGGGTCTTGGGATCGAGCCCCACATCGGGTTCCCTGCTCAATGGGGAACGTGCTTCTCTCTCTCTCTCTCTCTCCCTTTCTCTCTCAAATAAATAAAATCTTTAAAAAAAAAAAAAAAAAGGAATAAGAACCTACCAGATTTATTTATTTATTTATTTATTTATTTACTCATTTATCAAAAAGATTTTGTTAGAGAGAGGGAGAGAGAGAGCACAAGCAGGGGGAGCAGCAGAGGGAGAGGGAGAAGCAGACTCCCCGCTGAGCAGGGCCCGATATGGGGCTTGATCCTAGGACTCTGGGATCATGACCTGGGCTGAAGGCAGACGTTTAACCAACTGAGCCACCCAGGTGCCCCTGGATCTACCAATTTTTTAAAAAACGATTTTATTTATTTTAAGAGATAGAGACAGAGCCTGTTAGTGGGGAGCAGATGGAGAGGGACAGACTCCACTGAGTGCAGACCCTCAGTGCGAGGCTCAGTTTCATGACCCTGAGATCACGGTCTGAGCAGAAATCAAGAGTCAGTGCTTAACCAATTGTGCCACCCAGGCACCCCAAGAATTTACTATCTGTCAGAGAGAGAGAGAGTGAGTGCGAGACAGCACAAGCGGGGGGAGCCCCCGGCAGGCGGAGGGAGACTGGGCACCCCTAGAGTAGTGCCTTTTTAACAGTTGTTCCTAGTCCCACAGCCTCGACGAGAGAAGGGGATAAATAACGTTGTACAAAAACAGTCCTTTTGCCTTAATTCTCAAGTTTGGGCAGTGTCATTTGTAATGTTTTTTCCTTAATTTCTAATGTATTTGGATATATATCCTCTTTTTTGATTAAAATTATTTGTACCATCTCAAATTCTGCAGAGATTAGTCTATTTTATTAGCTTTTTCTAGAGACCAATTTTGATTTTGTTAATTCTTTGTATCTTTGTTTTCTGTTTCATTAATTTCTGCTCTTTGCTATCTTCCTTTCTTGGGTTTATCTTATTGTTCTTTTCCTGTTCTTAAGTTGGATGCTTAGCAAAGTAATTTTTAGCCCTATAATTTGTCACAAGCTTTTAAAGCTATAAATTTTTGGTAAGTCACCTCTTCCATTGGTTTGCCTAAGTTTGTAGTGTTCCTGTTGTTCAGTTTTAAGTGATTTTAATTTTTTTGTCAAGATTTCTTCTTTGACTCAGGATTGTGTAAGAGTATTTTGTTATTTCTGAATGTATGAAGATTTTTGGTTTATCTTGTAATTATTGGTTTTTAATTGTATTGTGGTTTCTATACAGTATAAGATCTATGCTACCTATTCTTCTAAATGTGTTTAGAGATGCTTTATGGCCTTGTAGATGGTCATTTTTGTGAATTTTGTTAATTTGCTTGAGAAGAATGTTTATACTTTAATCATTAGATACAGCCTTCAAAGTATGTCCAATAAATAAAAATTATTCACTGTGTTTAAGTCTTATGTATCTTTTAATTTTTGTTTGGACTGTCAAGAGATATGTTAATCTCTCAGTGTGGGGATGTATTTGTTAACTTACTGTTTTTCCACCAGTTTTTGCCATGTTTATTTTGATGCTGCTTTATTAGGAGCATATAAAATTACAATTGTCATGTCATTTTTCTTTCTTTTGTCTCACTCTCAAGTTTTATTTTGTTAAGGAGTTCCATTTTTCTGCTTTCTACTGATTTAGAAGTTTATATATACTAACTTCTAATAACTGTTCTTGAAGTTTTACTGTGCAGACTTAACATGTAAAGTTAATCTTTCTTTTTTTCTTTAAAGATTTATTTATTTGAGGGATGCCTGGTGTCTCAGTCGGTTAAGCATCTGCCTTTGGCTCAGGTCGTGATTCCAGGGTCCTGGGGTTGAGCCGCACATGGGGCTCCCTACTTGGTGGGGAGTCTGCTTCTCCCACTGCCTCTCCCTCTCCCCTGGCTTGTGCTCTTTCTCTCTCTGACAAATAAATAAAATCTTTTTTTTAAACAAAGATTTTATTTATTTGAGAGAGAGCATGCAAGCTAGGGGAGCGGCAAAGGGAGAGGGAGGGAGAGAATCCCAGGCAGATTCCCTGCTGAGCGTAGAGTCCGATGTGGGGCATGATCCCATGACCCTGAGATCATGACCTGAGCTAGAATCAAGCTTTGGATGCTCAAGCTACTGAGCTGCCCCTCTCCCCCACACCCGTGTATGTTAATCTTTTATCTTTAGAAAGTTTTATCTTTAGAATGGTTCAGCTATGATTCACTACCTCCGAGTTACATGTTGTTAATCTCCAGAATTTTAGTTCTGGTCCTTTTCAAAACCCCTTAAATTGGACATGATTTTTATTTTTTATAGGCAGTGTTTACAAAATCTTATTTACTTCCCCTTTCTTTTTTGAATATCAGTCTTCCTTGCAGGATTTTTTTTTTTCCTGTGTAAATTCTTTAGGTAAAAATCTCCCAAAGTTGTTCTTGTAATTTGGCCGTATTTCTGAGAATTTCGGATATATTCTTAATATTTCCACTAGCACTTTCAGGATATTCTTCTATATCTGGCTGCTGGTACTTTTGGGAATTTACTCTCTGTCATTGTATTTGTAGGTGGTCTTTTTCTCTCAGGATTTTAACATTTATACCAACCTTTATGAAAGATCTTTTTTTTTTTAAGGCATAATTGACACACAATAAAATCTATAGATCTTTAGTGTTAAGTGAGATTTAACAATCGTATGTACCTATGTGTCCTATGTGTATCTAACACCTCAGACAAGGTGGAGAACATTCCTAGCACCCCACTTAGCTCCCCTGTGTATCCCTTTCCATTTACCACCCCTCCTCTACCATCCACTCTCTCATTTCTGTCACCACATAATGGGTTTTACTGTTCATAGATTTCATATTAATACATTATGCAGCATATATTCTTTATTATCTGGGGTTTCTTGCTCTTTGTGTTTTTTTGTTTTTGAGATTAATCCATGTGGTTGCTTGTACCAGTAGTTTGTTTCTTTACGTCTATGTAGCATTGCTTTGTACGATTGTACTTCTATTCCATTCTAAATCTGTTGACGGACACTTGGATTGTTTCTAGTTTTTGGCTGTTATGAATAAGGCTACTATCATTATTCTTTTTGTGGATAAATATTTCTCTTGAGTACATAATAGAGGAGTTGAATTACTAGCTAATAAAGTGGTTTTAAGCCCAACTTCATAAGAAGTTGTCTCAGACAGTTTTTAGGATTCCTCTTTTTGTTGTGGAATATCTCAATTTCACCATAACAGGGCCTAAGTATGATTTTCTTTTTATTCATCCTGCTCAGTGGACGTACTGGATTCATGTCTTTCATCATAATCTATAAAATTATCAGGTTTATTCCTTCAAATACTGCCTTCCTCAAATCTATTCTTTTTCTGGGACCTTGATTATATATAGGTTAATCTTTTTCCATCCTCCACAACTTTTAACCTGTCTTTCATATTTATCTTCTTATCTCTATGTTGTATTATGAAGAATATTTTAGATTTTGTAGCTTTTCAGCTTCATCTGCCTTGCCTATACTTAATTTATTGAGATTTTCTTTGGATGATTTTTCTTTTTTTTTTTTAAGTACTAGCTGGTTCTTTTTCAAATCTTTCTGGGAATTTTTGGTGCTGTTTTGTTGCTTATTCATTCCAACTTCTCTTTCTTTAAACATTTTGTATATATTTATAATTCTGTTTGTTAACTATAATATCTGCAAACTCTCACACTAATAGTATTTTTTTCCCTCATATTTGTCATCTTTGAATTTGAGATCATCTTTGTTGATCCTGTCATGGCAATCTGAATGCTTAATCCTCCAGGAAGGTTGCCCCCTGCTACCCCTTCTGCTAGGCCAAGTAGAGGAAAAAAGGATAATTTTGGTTTATAGTTACAGGTTTTTAAAGTTCATTGTTGCCCACCTGTTTTTAGGTTCTAGGTCTGTGGTAATATGTCTCACTATACACTGTAAAATAGTAAGAGTAGGATCAAATTCACTGAAACTAAAAAAACAAACAACAGAGAAACAAAACAAAAAAACAAAACAAAAAACAAACCCAAAAACAACTAAGTTTTTTTTCTACTGAAACTGAGTGTGATAATGCTTTCTTTACTTTATTTCCATTATAGTGGATGTCCCTGTTAGAGTTTAGAGTTCTTTAATTCTGAAGATGTATTTAGTTTACTTTTTGTAAGTAATATGTACAGTTTTTCTCATTTTTAGGAAGAGAGAAACATAAGAATTAAAATTATTACGAAATGATTGTTTATAGATTTTAAATGAACTTCCTTAATGCTTTTCTTTAAAAGAAAATGTAATTGCAGACATACTATTGGAATGCATTTTTATAATGAAAAATCCAAACAAAAAGGAAATAGATGGTATAGTGAAACACAAATTCCATTTTTTCCTCCCAATCTAGTGCCCAGTTCTTTCTTAGAATTATCCACTATTTAAATTTACAAAGTGATTTGTCTTGTCTACAGTTCGTATTTTTGCTTTTTAATTATTTTTAAAGATTTATTTATTTATTTGAGAGGGAGAGAGAGTATGCAAGCAGGAGGAGGGTCAGAGGGAGAGGGAGAGAGAGTCCTAAGCAGATTCTGAGCTTAGCGTGGGGCCTAATGCAGGACTTAGTCCCAGGACCCTGACCTGAACTGAAACCAAGAGTTGGACCCTTAACTGACTGAGCCACCTAGGAACCCTGTTTTTCAATTCACTTATTCACAAAGAAATACATATGCTAAAAGCAATTAAAACAAGTATTCTCAGTTGCTTTTTATAACAGCTTTTCTGAGATATAATTCACAAAATGGGGCGCCTGGGTGGCTCAGTGGGTTAAAGCCTCTGCCTTCGGCCCAGGTCGTGATCTCAGGGTCCTGGGATGGAGCCCCACATCGGGCTCTCTGCTCAGCAGGGAGACTGCTTCCCCTCTCTCTCTGCCTGCCTCTCTGCTACTTGTGATCTTTCTCTCTCTGTCAAAAAAAAATTCACAAAATGTATAATTCACTTGTTTAAAATGTATAATGGAGGGAACCTGAGTTGCTTAGTCGGTTAAGCGTCTGCCTTGGGCTCATGTCATGATCCCAGGGTCCTGGGACAGAGTCCTGCAACAGACCCCCTGCAGCAGGGAGTCTCCTTCTCCCTCTTTCCTTGCTCCTCCACCCTGCTCATGCTCTCTCTCTGTCAAATAAATAAATGAAATCCTTTTAAAAATACATTTGATCTTAGCCAAAAGGCCGAGAAGCGATAAATCTTTTAAAAAATAAATAAAATGTACACTTTGGTGGTTTTCAGTATATTCACAGAGTTGTGCAACATCACTATAGTCCATTTTAGACCATTCTCTTCATCCCACAAAGAAACCCTGTACCCATTAGCAGTCACTGATCTGTAGAGTTGCCTGTTCTGGACATTTCGTATAAGTGGAATTATGCAGTGTGTGTGTGTGTGTGTTTTGTGACTGGCTGCTCCCACCTAGTGTAATGTTTTCAGGTTTCCCCCGTACTGAGCATGGATTAATACCAAATTCTTTTTTATGGCAGCACAATAGTCCCATCATATGCATATGCTCTGTAGGCTGTGCACTTGACTCCTTAACAGCGCTGTGTGTGTTCACTTGTATGAGGATTTTTACAGTACTGTAAATGTATTTCCCCTAAGATTTTCTTTTAAGATTTTTAATTTATTAGAGTTAGCATGAGCAGGGGGAGGAGCAGAGGCAGAGGGAGAAGCAGATTCCCCGATGAGCAGAGAGCCTGACATGGGGCTCAGTCCCAGGACCCTGGGATCATGACCTGAGCCACCCAGGCGCCCCTCCTTTATGATTTTCTTAACAGTTTTTTTTTCTCTAGCTTACAATATTGTCAGATACAGTATATAACACACAACATACAAACTATGTGGTAATTGGCTGTTAATGTTATCAGTAAGGCAGGGCGTCTGGGTGGGTCAGTGGTTAAAGCCTCTGCCTTTGGCTCGGGTCATGGTCTCAGGGCCCTGGGATCGAGCCCCACATCGGGCTCTCTGCTCAGCAGGGAGCCTGCTTCCCCCTCTCTCTCTACCTGCCTCTCTGCCTGCTTGTGATCTCTCTGTGTCAAATAAATAAAAAATCTTTAAAAAAAAAGTTATCAGTAAGGCTTCCAGATAACAATGGACTATTTATTAGTAGTTAAGTTGGGGGGAGTCAGAAGTTACAGGCAAGTTTTTGACTGTGCAGGAGATTGGCATCCCCACCCTTCGCATTTTTCAGGGGTCACCTGTGTGTTCATTCACTGGTTAATGGACATCGTTACCACCTTTTGGCTGTTATAAATAACGGTGCTGTGAACATTTGTATGCAAGTTTTCGTGTGGATATATGTTTTCATTTCTCTGTGCTGTATATCTAGATATGCTATGGCCAAGTTACGTGGTAACTAGTATTTAAGCTTTTGAAGAACTGCTAGGCTATTTCTCAAAGCGGCTATAGTGTTTTACATTCCCATTATTCTAGACAAATAATCCAGTTAACAAATGGGCAAAGATCTGGATGAGCATTTCTCCAAGAAATACACACAGATGATGAGTGAGCATGTTAAACATGCTCAGTATCACTAGTCATGAGAGAAATGGAGATCAAAAGTGACACACTGTTTCACACTCATGGGTAGAATCAAAAAGTCTGATAAAAACAAGTATTGGAGAAGATGTGGAGAAATTGGAACTCTAGTATACTGCTGGTGGAATGTCAAATATAAATTTAAGTTGTCTCTCTAGTCCCAGTTAACGAATACAGTAAGCCTTGGAGAATGAGAACTAATTCAGGGTTTCAGGGCAGAACAGAAAATATGCTGAGTATATATTTCCCTTAGGGTGGGACAAGTGATTCTCAGCTGGCATACAGGAGCTTTGTTAGGTAACATCAGATCACACAGTGAAGGCTTTTTAAAAATACCTTCTAAAAAAATGTTTCAAAATTTTATAACATAGAATCTGCCAGAAAATATTTGCCTACTTACCACCCAGATTTGCAGAAAGCAATGAAGCATTACCGGTTAACAGCCTGAGCAAGATCATCCTTTCTTAGAGTGGCCGTTACTGGAGTTTTTAATATTTTTTTTCATGCAAATTTTATACTTTAAATGTATGTACCACTGGGGCGCCTGGGTGGCTCAGTTCCTCAAGCGACTGCCTTCGACTCCCGTCATGATCCCAGGCCTGGATTGGGTTCTGCACCGGGTTTCTTTCTCCAAGGAGAGCCTCTTTTCCCTCTCCCTTTGCCACTCGCCCTGCTTGTGCTCTGTGTGTGTGTGTGTGTAATAAATAAATTAAAAATTAAAAAATAAATGTATGTAGCCCTAATAACATGTAGCATCAGTTTTGTATTTTTAATATTTACATTATGGTATTATTATTTCCTTT
Source organism: Nasua narica (assembly GCA_028533885.1). NCBI lineage: Eukaryota > Metazoa > Chordata > Mammalia > Carnivora > Procyonidae > Nasua > Nasua narica. The sequence continues at coordinate 123,851,969 of CM052797.1, forward strand.
AACTTTTTGGAATCAAAATTGTTGATATCTTTACATCTGATGAATTTTATATTCTGTATTTAATTCCTTTGACTGCATATACTACGGTTTACTCAATTCCTGGTGATAGACCTTTAAATTTTTCCTGTATTTTAGAACCATAAATAAGTAACAGTTATATCAGTAATATATCGATAACAATCATATCGGTAACAATCATATCAGTCAGAGTTCTCCAGAGACCCAGACTAGTAGGGTGTGTGTGTGCGTGTGTGTGTGTGTGTGTGTGTGTGACAGAGAGAGAGAGAGAGAAATCTTAACTAATAGCTTATATACATATTTAATGAAGCAGTGTGCTGATGGCTTTCTATTCTTAATTTAAAAAAAATGCTGATTAGGGCCCAGTAACTTAACTTCATAGGTCTGACCTATAATTTGAAAAACGTTGCTATTGTGTGTGTTTTATATCTAGAAATGGATTGCTGGTTTGCAGGGTATGCATACTTCAACTTCATCATATGATGCCAACTTTTTTTTTAAAGGTTTTATTTATTTATTGGACAGAGAATGAGAGATCACAAGTAGGCAGAGAGACAGGTAGAGAGAGAGGGGGAAGCAGGCTCCCTGCTGAGCTTAGAGCCCAATGCAGGACTTGATCCCAGGACCCTGAGATCATGACCTGAGCCGAAGGCAGAGGCTTTAACCCACTGAACCACGCAGGCGCCCCTGATGCCAACTTTCTAAAGTAGTTGTACAAAGGTACATTCTCACTAGTGAATTCTCTTTCTTCTCCCCATTGATGGAAGTTGGCAATTTTAATTTCCTTGTAATCCTTCTACTTCCATCAGATCTGGGTTTATTTTTTAAGGTTTTTAAAACTTGGCAATTGACTTTAAACAAAGAGAGCAACTTCATAGTTAGCACCCTCAGAAGGCATCAGTATCAATCCAGAAATTAATGACACTGTTTTGTTTTCATCATATTTGTATTCTTCAATTTACACACAGCCAAACAGACTAGTTTTGGGTGCACTTATTTCTGAGGGTTAAATAAGCAGAGTTCCATACCGCCACCGCCACAGTGGGGACACAGAGCAGTTTAATCTCTTCAGAACATTATCTTGTATAGTTCTTAGCCTTCCTCCTGCTTCTAGCCCCTGGAACATTGATCTTTTTCTTATCATTATAGTTTCACCTTTCCCAGAATGTCATATAAATGGAATCATAGAATATGTAACCTTTGGAGACTTGCTTCTGAGTATGATGCATGGGAGATATGGCCGTGTATCAGTAGTTTATTTTTATTGCTGTGTAGTATTCCAGTGTATGGAATGCCCATTTTTTTTTTTAAGATTTTATTTATTTATCTGAGAGAGAGAGAGAGAGTGAGAGAGAGCATGAGAGGTGAGAAGGTCAGAGGGAGAAGCAGACTCCCCGTGGAGCTGGGACCCGATGCGGGACTCGATCCCGGGACTCCGGGATCATGACCTGAGCCAAAGGCAGTTGCTCAACCAACTGAGCCACCCAGGTGCCCTGGAATGCCCATTTTTGAATAAAATTTTTATAAAGTGTGAGGTATAGGTTGAGGTTCACTTTTCTTTTTTGCATATGGAGATCCCATTGTGAAAATCCTCTTTGTTGTTGAAAGGGTATTAAATTGAATCCTTTTTCCATGAAATTGCTTTTGCACCTCCTTCACAAATTATTTGACTGTATTTATTTATATGAGTCTGTTTCTGAACTGCCTCCTGTTCCATTGATCTGTGTATCTGGTTTTTTGCCAATACTGCACTGTCTTGTTCCTCTATACAGTGAGACAGAGTGGTGTGCAACTTCAAACTCTGACTTGAATGTTCTGGCCTCCCTTTTTACTCAATCTGTCTGTCCTTTTGTTTTATATCAATATGGACTCACAGATTGTTATTTTATTGCTGTCATTTAAGTTTTTGCTTAAGTTGTTCCAGATTTGGCCGGGGGAGACAGAGCCCATCATTCTTTGAACACTTTCTTACCTTTTGGCATAACAAGATATTCTGGGGTCCTCTCGTCCATTTCCTGTCCTAGTCCTGGAATCACCCCCTTCTCCGAGGAGACCTAGTTTCTCTTATAAGTGAATGGTACTTAGAATCACGATCTGGGAGCTAGATGTGCTCATTACTGCCGGACTGCAGCAAGGTCCTCTCAGTGGACCTCAAAACTATGCGTTTGTACTGTTCCATGAAGTCGTGTCCAGCACCACAGAATTCTTTCTAATCCCCTGCCCCTTCATTTGTAACTCTTTCCCTCAGCATAATTACTTCGAGATTCATTTGTATGTTTAAATCATTTTTTTAAAAAGAAAAGTTGCCAAGAAAAATTATTCCATTGAGTGTTGTCACAATTTTAGGAAAGTGCCACACTTTACCCCCAAAGTGATAGTACCATTTTACATCCATCCAGCAGTGCACTAGATGTTCTAGTTCCTCCACATTATTCCCAAAACTTGATATTGTCTGTCTTCTTAATTTTATATTCTTAATAGGTTTTGAAATCTTGAATGGTTTTAATTTGCTTTCGGTAGTGATTAATTTGCATACCTTTCTATTCCATGTGCTTATTTGCTGTCCTTATGCCTTCTTTGAAGGCATGTTGGAGGTTTATTCAATTTTTTTTTGCCCATTTTTGTTTTTTAACAATATCATTTCTTTTTCTTTCTTTTTTTTTAATTAAAGATTTTATTTATTTATTTATTTATTTGAGAGACAGAGAAAGTGAGAGAGAGCATGAGAGGAGAGAAGGTCAGAGGAAGAAGCAGACTCCCCGTGGAGCCGGGAGCCTGACGTGGGACTCGATCCCGGAACTCAAGGATCACGACCTGAGCCGAAGGCAGTCGCTCAACCAACTGAGCCACTCAGGCGCCCCCCACACACATCTTTGTTGATTTTATTTTATTTTTAGATTATGTGTAGCAGTAACATTGTTCTGAAAGTCAGAGATATATAAAAAGTGTCTGAAGGGTAGATGGGAGCATCTGTCCTATTCATGTCTTTCCACCCTGTTCCCACCTCGCCTGATTCGCAGTGTCCACACTTTGGGTCTTCCCCTTCCACCATCCCATTATTTTTCCCTAAAGTAACTGCCCCCTAGATTTTGCCAAAAATCTCTTTCTTTATAAAACCTAGAACACGCTGATAGATAAAATTAAAGGTTAGAGATCTGGCAGTTTCATAGAAGCAGGAATTCTTAAACTAGGCTTTGTGAGCCTTTAATGGGTATGCCGGCTCCCTCTCTGAAATAAAATCTTAAAAAAAGGAAAAAGAAAAAACAAAGGTAAGAATGCTTTTGGAATGGATGAGTCTGGGCTGAACCAGTGTAAAAAGCTTGTTAGTGAGCCTCTTAATGTCTTGACTCCTCTGTACCTTTTGAAGATAACATTTAAGTGTCTCTGTCGTAGTATATGACTGTTGCTTGTGGTTAGTCCGGTATACATGTCAGCTCAACACCTGCCATTTGCAAACCTTTGGTCTTCTAGTTTGTATCATACATTTTTAAGAATTTGAATGCATTTAAGAAGTTTGCTTTCAGGGGCATCTGGGTGGCTCTGTTGGTTGAGCATCTAACTCTTGGTTTTGGCTCAGGTCATGATCCCAGAGTCCTGGGATCGAGTTGGGCTCTCTGCTCAGTAGGGAGTCTGCTTCTTCCTCTGCCTACTGCTCCTCCTGCTTGTGCTCTCTCTTGCTCTTATAAATAAAATATTTTAAAAATAAAAGAAGTTCACTTTCAGATTAAGTAATTTTAATGGTTATTCTTTAATAAAGTTGTTAGAATCTTTGGATTCCTGTTGTTAAGTCCCTAAAAAGTTATTCTGGCAGAGAAGGATAAAGGTATTCAAAGCACACATGAAGTATACATACTTTAAAAGAATCTTTGAGGCTTCCCTTTTGGATGTCCCATGTCTATAAACAGAGCATCTTAGTATACAATGCCTTAACCCCCTGGGCACTGTAGCCATTCTGCCTGAGTTTAGTCCTCACTCTGCCTCCTACTACTAAATGACCTGTTTCATTTCCTCACCTGGCAAATGAGAATGATAAACGTGCTTGTTAATAGCAAAGGGTTTAGAAGTAAGTGCATTTTGGCAGACTCGAGGGCCACCCCTCATCCCATGATGCTAAGTACAGGTTCCATTGGGGCAGATTTCAGTAAAAGGTGGGTAATGTCACCATGTTCTGAGGATTAAAGGACCAGAATGTACTGTTAATCATTGCTTATTATGTCTGTTAAATTATAATAAGAATTTTCTTTTTTATTTTTCCCAAGCCAAACTAGCAAGACGCAGTCAAGAACGAGACAATCTTGGCATGCTGGTCTGGTCACCTAATCAGAATCTATCAGAAGCAAAACGTAAGTTTTAAAGGACTTTTATTTTCCCCCTCCCTTCTCATTTAATGCAAAGTTTTAAAGTCACTTTTGTAGCTAAAAGTCCCTGTACACATTACAGTTTTCTTACATTTAAGTTTGAAAGTGTGCATTTCTTTCCTATGGCCTGTCATGAGGACTTAGAGTCTTAACCAGTGGTTTTATAATCTACTTTTTTTTCAAAGTGATGCACTGGCTGATCCTGGAGTAACTAGGAGGAAAAGCTTAGAGTGGAAAGAAAATTATAATGCAGTGTAAAGCTCCCTTAGCTGGGAATTTATTTATAAATAAATAATTTTATAAATTTCTAATTGATTTTCTGAATCAAATAGAATTGATTTCTAATCTGAAATTGATTCAGATTTATAAATTTCTAATTGAAGGGTTACAAAGGGCAAAATGCATGTTATTGGAAACAGGCTTTATTTATACTGCAAGACTTCAGCCTAGCTAGAAGGGGAACTGTTGAATTGATTCTGTTTTATGAGTTTAAAATTGTATTAGGATGAATACTCTGAGCTACTTTGAATATTATTTTGGAGAGTAGGGGTCCTATAGCTATTAATAATATTAATTGTATATTCAGAGTTTGCTTTTTCACCTTTTCTGTCCCCTCTGCCCAACTGATACCAGCAAAATTAATTTTGTATCAGATGTATTACCATTAAGTCTTTGGCATTTTCAAAGTTTTTATTTTCTTCGTAATTTAGAGAAGAAAACTAAATCCCCTTTTGGAGAATTTTTCAATGGAGATTCACGAATGGAATTTATGGGGATTTGTGAACTTAAAAATCACATGCAAAGTTTTTTTGATATATGTTTGTTTTTCTTTATTTCCAAAGGAGTCTTTTACAAAAATAGGTTAAGAATCAATGCTCTAAAATAAGGGTTAGGGTTGGAAAGCCACCATTGGTAAGTGTTACCAGGAAACTGTTCAATTGTGAGTAAAGGCTCAGATTTTTAGGCTCTGATCAGGATTTCCCAAAGTGTGTTTTCTAGTATTAACATAGGTGTTGGCAGGTTTCCACTGCCGAATACGTATGAGAGAGGATACATATGAAATATTCTCCTCTCGTATATTCAGCATCCATGTTAGCACATTTAAGGTGCAAAGAGCTCATATGGTAAAGAAACAGGTTTAATTTTGACCAGGAACAGTTCTTTTTTTGTACAGTCCCCTCCATGGAACACGAGAAATTCATCTACTCTTAATAATGTTGAATTTAGCAGTAATAGAATAATCTCAGTCTAATCTGATTTTAAGAGTATCTTAATTTTGCCTCTATCAGGCTGCTGCTTAATGAGTTTATAATGAAGAACAGAATAGCAAAAGGAAGTATATTGGCATTTCCGATGTCTTTACTGTGCTGGGAAAAACCTTTTAAGTACTTCCTATGTGTATATTCCCCTTTGAGTACTTGCATTAACTTACAAAAGTAATCTATTTCTTTTTTGAACATATTCTCTTTGACAGAAAGCTGAAAATCTGCCTCCCTGTAATTTTTTTTTTCTCCCTGTAATTTTTAAAGCTTTACTTTCCTGAACTCTGCTAAGTAGGCCTGCTTTCTGACGAGTCTTTCAAATGTTCTGTCATCTCACCCCCTTTTCCATCTCAGTCCAAGTTAAACCTGCCTGGTTGTTTCAGGTGTTTTTCAGATGGTTTGATTTTTGGGTCTCTCTTTGCACTACTGGTATGTTCCAGCTGGTCCCAGTGCCCATATGAAATGATGGTACCCAGAACCAAATATCCAGAATCATGAGCATTCATTGAAGCTTTGTGGCAAGCACTGCACTAAAATGCATTCACTCTTCACAACCCAAGAGGAAATTTTTGTCCCCATTTTACAGATGGTATTCCACAGCTGAAAGAGGTTTGTGAAACTGGCACAGATAGTAAGTGGTAAAGCCAGGAGCAGTATCCAGGTTTGCTGATTTCACCCTGGTTCGTGCTCTGAGTGCCTCTCTCTGGGAGAACTCAACTCTCGGTGTTTCTGTATTTGCGTCACGCTCTCCTGTTGCTAAGGTTCGAGGTCGGTCAGGGCCCTTTGTGATTATATTACCTGTTGACATCTGTGGGGTTAGAGTTTAATTTTGATATTCTCTTATTTTTCCTAGACCTGGAAGAAAAGAGCAGAATATGAAAAATTAGTTGATTTTTAAACAGTGGTATTGCCTAAAATAAATTTGCAGTTTTAATGTAAGCCTTTAATACTTGAGACTTTTAAAACCAATATGCAAGGAACATTTCTATATTATTGAGAGTTCAGAAGATACAGGAAATTATAAAGAAGGATCGGCACAAACGTTATTCCATAACCCAGAGATAACTATTGTAAATGTTTTTGGATTTTTCCCGGTCCTCTTTTTTCCTCTTGTGTGCATATTTATATAAGTGAGATGATGTGGGTGTGTATATGTCTGTGTATTGTTTTCCTGACATTGACCTAAGCATTTCCCACATTGATTGTTAAATAACCATGTACATCATATGGGTAGATCCATGTATTTATTAACCTTCTTCTCTTGAAAATTTATGTTTCTGACTCAGCTGTTATAAAAGAAAGCAATAGTGAAATGATACAAGATGAAACCAGAGAGGGAGACAAACCATAAGAGACTCTTAATCTTAGGAAACAAATTGACGGTTGCTTGAGGGGAGGGGGGTGGGAAGGTTGGGTGCCTGGGTTAGGGACATGGGGGAGGGTATGTGCTATGGGGAGTATTGGCTGAGTATATGGTGAGTATATGGCTGTGAATTGTGTAAGCCTGATGATTCACAGACCTGTACCCCTGAAACAACTAATACATTATATGTCATATAAATAAATAAATACATAGATAGATAAATACATAGAGTAGATAAATAAATAAAAGAAAGCAAGCTATAGTGAAAAACTGACTCCTAGAGCTTTTCCTCTTTCATTTTTGTTTTCGTTGTGTTTTTAAGTCTTTTCTTAGGATGTGCTCTAGGAGTGGAGTGCGGGGTCATCAGGAACTTGGGCAGCTGCTCAGGGGTGAGGATGTAAACGCAGTGCGGTGTCCTGACGTGAGTTAGGTTCCGCTGGGGAGGCTCCTGTTTGTGGAGCTTTGGAAACCCTCCAGTTCTTGTCTAGTAGGCTAATCGCAGTTAAGCCTCACAGTGGATTGTAGTGTGAATGCGGACAGCGTTGCACACCTATCATTTCCCCCTCGACTCCCTTCCCCACCTTGTATGGGCAAAAAAGAAGCCTTTTCTTCTTACCCCTCTTCATTTTCAAAGAATATGTAAGTCTTGGTTGTCAACATTGAGTCTCACTCTGCGTAGAAACAGGAGATGTGGAACATGTAAAAATTGCTAGCAGGTATCCCTCATGTAAAGATGTTTTAGAGCTCTGCCTCTTAGTGTTACTGCAGGTTTACAAAATTATTTTGTGGTTATTAAAATAAATGCTGTTGTAGAAATTTCACACAATACAGAATATATAATGTAGACAATTATCACCCTCTTAGTCACTGTGTATAATATATGTACTTTTCCTATATTTTTAAGGTTATTTATTTATTTATTTATTTGAGAATGGAGAGAGCAGAGCAAAGGAAAAAGAACTTGAGTTGGGAAGGAGGGGCAGAGGGAGAGGGAGAAGCAGACTCCCCGCCGAGCAGGGAGCCCGATGTGGGGCTCGATCCTAGTACCCTGGTATCATGATTTGATCCAAAGGCAGATCACCCAGCCCCCCCCACCCGTATTTTTATACATATTAATATATAAATTTTTTAACACGAAGTATGAGCTTTTCAGCAGTTTCTTTTCGTTTCTTTTCTTTCTTTCCTTTTCTTTCTCTTTCTTTCTTTCTTTCTTTCTTTCTTTCTTTCTTTCTTTCTTTCTTTCTTTCTTTCTTTCTTTCTTTCTTTCTAAAAAAAAGATTGTATTTATTTATTTGACAGAGAGAGACACACACAGCAGGAGAGGGAACACAAGCAGGGGGAGTGGGAGAGGGAGAAGCAGGGAGCCCGATGCGGGGCTTGATCCCAGGACCCCGGGATCATGACCTGAGCCGAAGGCAGACGCTTTATCGACTGAGCCCCCCAGGCACGCCAGCAGTTTGTTCTTAACAATATATCTTGGACACTGTTCTACCTCAGCACATTTACAGTTACCTAGTTTTTAAATAACAAGTAATGGGTGTCCCATAACTTAATCTTTTTTACAAACTTGAAGTATAGGTGACACACAATGTTATGTTACTCTCAGGCGCACAACATAGTGATTCCGAAAGTCTGTGTGCATTATGGTGTGCTCACAGCAAGCGTAGCTCCCGTCCGTCTCCATAAAGCACGATTACAGTACCACCGACTATATTCCTTAGGCCGTCCCTTTTATTCCTGTGACTTACTCGTTCCATAACTGGATATTTGAAGTCTTTCAGTTCTTCTTTCTTTTTTAAACTTAATTTTTTAAGTTTTTATTTTAATCACCCGGTGCTCATGGTCACAGGTGCGCTCCTTAAGCCCCATCACCTATTTCACACATCCCCCACCCCCTCTGGTTACCATCAGTTTGTTCTCTATAGTTTAGAGTCTGTTTCTTGGTTTTTAAACTTTATAAAAAAGCTGTAGGGAATGATAAATCCCTAGAAATAGAGGTCCTAGGCCTGGGGGCATATACATTATTTCCTCTTTTTTTCTTTTCATTTTTAAGAATAGATTTAATTTCTAGAGCAGTTTTAGGTTCACAGCCAAATTGAGTAGAAAGTAGAGAGATTTCCCATATACTTCTGCCCCACACATGCACAGCCTCCCCCACTGGACCTCTCCTACCAGAGTAGTAAACTTGTTATCAGTGAAACTACATCGATGCATTATTGTTACCCAAGGGTCATAGTTTACATTAGGGTTCATTCTTGTGTTGTACATTCTAGAGGTTTTGACAAATGTATAAGGACACGTATTCACTATTGTAATTTCATACTGCATAGTTTCCCTGCCCTAGAAATTCTCTGTGGTCTGCCTGTGCATCCCTCCCAACCCCGTAACTCTTTGGCAACTACTGATCGTTTTACTGTTTCCGTAGTTTTGTTTTTTCCAGAACTGTCACATACCTGGAATGATACAGTATGTAGCCTTTTCAGATTGGCCTTTTCGACTTAATATACATTTGAGCTTCCTCCATGTTTTTTTCATGGCTTGATGGCTCATTTTCTTTTTGGTGCTGAACAGCATTCCGTTATCTGGATGGATCACAGTGTGTTTACCCATTCACCTACTGAAGCGCATCTGGTAGCTTCCAAGTTTAGGCAATTATGAATAAAGCTGCTATAAACATGTATATGCGGGTTTTAGTTTGGACATAAGTTTTCAGCTCTTTTGGGTAAATACCAGGGAGCGGGATTGCTGAATTGTATGTTAAGAATACATTTTATTTTTTTAAGAAATTGCTAGACTGTGGATTTGATTAGAGAGAGAGAACAAGCATTGGAGAGGGACTCTGGGATTATGACCTGAGCTGAAGGCAGATGCTCAATTGAGCCGCCTAGATGCCTGCCTCCCTTTTTAAATTTTATTTATTTATTTGAGAGAGAGCAAGACTGTCTTCTGAAGTGGCTGTGCCATATTACATTCCTGCCAGCAATGAATGGAAGTTCCTACTGCTCCATGTCCTTGTAAGTACTTGGTGTTATCAGTATTTTGGATTTTGGCTACTCTAAATAAGTGTATAGTTTATTTTCTTTTAAACTGAAAAAATAATACATATGCACAACATAAAAATTTTCTACATCTGTCAAGTAAACCAGTGTTACGTTACTATTCTGGGTGTCTGTTAGTCCCTATACACTTATTTTTTTTAATGGTCATATAATATGGGTGTTTCATAGTTAAGCATTTCTAAACAGTGCTGCTGTGAACATCGTTGAATGGGGTTTCTGGGTCCAGTGGTATGTACATTTTACATTTGTAGATTTTTTTCCATGTGTCATCTGAAGCATTAAAGGAGTGTGCCTCTTTTCCAAAATGTCCCCATTACTGGGCATATTAATTTTTTTCTTAAAAGTTTTTTTTTTTTTAAGATTTTTATTTATTTATTTGTCAGAGAGAGAGAGCGAGAGAGGAAACACAAGCAGGAGTAGCAGGCAGAAGGAGAGGCAGGCTCCCTGCTGAGCAAGGACCCTGATGCAGGACTCAATCCGGGGATCCTGGGATCATGACCTGAGCCAAAGGCAGAAGCTTAACCAACTGACCTACCTGGGTGTCCCTCTTAAAAGTTTTTTTTTTTTCCTCTTAAAAGTTTTTTAATAATTATTTTTAATTATAGTAAAATACAGTGTAAATTTTACCATAATAACCGTTTTTTAATTCCAAGTAAATTTTATTGCGAAATTATAACAGCAAGAGAAATATGTTGATTTATATCTCCATCTTAACCATGTTTAAGTGTGTCATGGTATTAAGTACATTCATATTGTTGTGCACCCAACCTCTAGAACTTTTTTTTTCCTCTGATGATTTTATTTATTTGTCAGAGAGAGATGGGGGAGCAAGTGCACAGGCAGGGGGAGCAGAAGGCAGAAGGAGGAGCATGTGCTGAGCAGGGAGCTGGATGCGGGACTTGATCCCAGGACCCTGGGATTGTGACCTGAGCCGAGGGCAGATGCTTAACCGACTAAAGTCACCCAGGCATCCCCTCTAGAACTCCTTTCATCTTGTAAAACTGAAACTGAGTATTCATTAAAGAACCCAAGTCTGCATTTTCCCTTCCCCCCGGCACCTGGCAACCACCATTCTACTTTCTGAGTCAATGAATTTGACCACTCGGGGTATTTCATATAAGTGGAATTACACTGTTTCGGTGACTGGCTTATTTCACTCAGCATACTGTCCTTAAGTTTCATCCCCCTTGTAGCCTGTGTCACACTTTCCTTCATTTCTGTGACTGAATGACATTCCACTGCACGAGTGGATAGACCGCATTTGTCTCCGTTTATCTGTCGATGGGCAGCGGGTGGCGTCTGCGTTCTGGCCCCTCTGAGCGCTGCTGCTGTGGACACGGTGTGCAGACGCCTCCTCGGGGACCTGCTTTCGTTTCTTTTGGGTATGTGCTCAGAGGTGGAATTGCTGGATTTGGTAATTCTATTTTTTAATTTTTGGGGGGCACCACCATCCTATTTTCTGCAGAGGCTGTTACCGTTTTCCACTCCTACCAGCAGTGCCCAGGCTCCAGTATCTCCACAGCCTGGTCAGAATTGTTACTTTCTGTTTGTTTTTTGAATAGTATCTATCTTAATGGGTGTGCGGTAGTGTCTCACTGTATGGGAATATTAATTGTTTCTTAAACTTTGCTGAACTGATAGAAGAGAATTTCATTACTTATTACTGAGGGTTGAGCGTTTTCATATTTTGACCTTTTAATTCTCAAAATAGCAGTTAAATCTTACCTTATTTTTTAATTTGTGTTTGTGTTTTAGAATTATATATAGTTAAATTTATTTATTTGTTTGTTTGTTTATTTGATTTTTATTTATTTGACAGAGAGAGAGAGAGAGATTACAATTAGGCTGGGAGAGGGGGCGGGAAGCAGGCCCCCCGAGGAGAGAGCCCGACGCGGGGCTCGATCCCAGGACCCTCAGATCATGACCTGAGCCAAAGGCAGAGGCTTCAACCCACTGAGCCACCCAGGCGCCCCTATAGTTAAATTTATTGACCTTATTTGTGGCTTGTAGTATACTATCATGCTGAGAGGCCCTCCCCCCCATGTTACAGACATAGATACCTATGTGTGTTCTGCCCTCCCTTCCTTCTCCTCCCTCCTCATTACGCCATTGTTCTAATCTGGAATTATTTAATTTCCCCCTTTACTTATGTTAAAGATGTATGTCTACTTTGATCTATATCTGCACTCTTGTTTCTGTTTCATTGATTTATCTGTTGCCTGATTTGTACCTTTTTATTCTTTTTGGTGTTTTTGGCTCATGTATTTATTTTTCTAGGTGAGGTTTAGGCTCATTGTTTCACATTCTCTCCAGGAGTATCTCAATTGGGGTTATACTGAATTGAGCAGCTTTGTGTGCTTGGTACTGTAGCAGGAGTGAGGGATTCAGGAAGCTTATACTCAAATGCAGAAAGAAGGAGAAATGAACATGTAAACAAGTAATTTATACGTATTTCCTCTAGCCCAATTCTTTCTTGGATGCAAAAAGTTGAGGTCTAGAGAAGTTAAATCAAATGCTTAAGATCGCACAGCTAATTAGTAGCCAAGTTTGGGCTAAGTCTGTGATCTCCAGATGGCATTTATTATACACATCTGCCTTTATGTGCTGCTTCATTTAATAAACTATAATTACATTCTTAAAGCATTAGTGCTGTTACATGAATTGCTTTGGGCTGTGTCTAAGTAAAACTTCAGTGAGAGATCCAACCTTTGGGGTATGCCTGGAAATGTGCCTTATAAAGACACCTTTCGTGTAGAAGAAATATAAATAATTCCAAGTAGCATAGATGAGAACAATGTGATTTAAATAATGCTATACTAAATAATTCTGGAAAATTACTTGATGAAACAATGGCTTGAGATTTAGGGGATAAAGCAGTGAGTAAAGGTTGAAAAAGTGGTAGAATCTGGAGGTTGGGCAGATGGTGAGAGAAACTGAAAAATGTTCAGTAATTGGAGATGAGGACAGTTGAGTTTTAATTTTAGCATCAGGCATCTCCTGTGTAAGGTTAGTGTTCGGAGGCTCCCCCTGGGACCTGGCAGAAAGCGCTCTGTTTTCCTGGGTAGAAACAAGGGGAGCACTGGAACCAGCTGGCTGCAGGGGACAATGTTGAGGACAGCGAGCGTTGGCTGCTGGGATGAGGTGTGCCCGCGCTGCAGACGAGTCAGACACACTTGCACTCACACAGGCCTGAGGATGTGGGGCGAAGACGCAGTGCTTCGTTTTGGAGACCTGCCTGGCCGTGACACAGGTTGTCCCTGGGGAGGTGAGAAGCAGTGACACTCTCGCTGCCTTGTGGACCCAGTGCAGCTGAGAGAAGCCGGCGCTCTCACTAGGCCGCTGCTGTTAGAGAGAGGTTGGGCTGAAACGTCGGAAGGCACAAGGCAGTGGCAGTGGCAGCAGTGTTTGAACTTGTTCAAAGGAGACGGCGGTCTCAGGAATGTGGGGTTGGGTGGGGGTTGGGTGGCCTTTAACAGACCTTTATTGTTGTTTTTTTAAATAGTTCTTTCTTTCCCAGGTAAAAAGGTAGTACTGTTTCACATCTATTAGTTGATGGTTATTTTTTATTTTTTTATAGTTTTTTTTTTTTTAAGATTTTATTTATTTATTTATTAGGAAAGAGAGAGGGAACATGAGAAGGGAGAAGGTCAGAGTGAGAAGCGGACTCCCCATGGAGCTGGGAGCCCGATATGGGACTCGATCCCGGGACTCCGGGATCATGACCTGAGCCAAAGGCAGTCGCTCAACCAACTGCGCCACCCAGGGGCCCTAGTTGATGGTTATTAAAACCCACCCATGATAAAATAGTTCTTGGTTCCACCTTTATTTTCTACCGAATTTTCATTGTCGCTTTTTAACATGTATTTTTATTTAAATTCAGTTAATTAACATGTAATGTATTATTGGTTTCAGAGGTAGAGGTCAGTGACTCATCAGTCTTCTGTAATACTCAGTGCTGTCCCATCATGTGCCCTCCTTTGATGCTCATCACCCGATTACCCCAGCTCCCCACCCCTCTCCCCTAACAGACCTTTAAATAACAGAATACTGCCCTGTTCTGCACTACTCCATCAATCCTTACGCATGTTTTTATCGACATCTACAAGGCACCTGTGATAGGACATCGTTTCCCTGGCCCCCGCTGTGATGGATATGGGCACCCCTCCTCCCATCTGTGAGCACCCGCCCACCCCATTTCAGGCTGCCCTTCTTGGGGACTCCCTCCTCATCCCACTTGGTCTACACCCTAGATGCCTCCCTTGCTTGCCCCAACCCAAGGACAGCCTTCTCTCTGAGAGGCTCCTGCTGCGTAGAGTGCAGTACGCGGAGCTCTTTCCATTTCCCTTGTGTCCCGGGCCGCACACGCAGACCTGGCCAAGGCCCGGACTGTGGGGAGGAGCAGCTGAACATTAGCAAAACAAAGGGGACACGTTAGTAGAAAAAATCTCAAAAAAGTTTTTTTTACTGGATAGTCTTGTCTTCTTTGAAATGTATACACATGGGCCACATCTTATTCCCAGTCTGGTTCACTTTACTGCTTTAATGAAAAAAAAAAAAGTTTGCTCGGAATGCCTGGGTGGCTCAGTGGGTTAAGCCTCTGCCTTCAGCTCAGGTCATGATCTCGGGGTCCTGGGATCAAGCCCCACATCGGGCTCTCTGCTCAGCAGGGAGCCTGCTTCCCCCTCTCTCTCTGCCTGCCTCTCTGCTACTTGTGATCTCTCTCTCTGTCAAATAAATAAATAAAATCTTTAAAAAAAAAAGTTTACCAAAGCAAGTGTGGTCAAATGTAATACAAGACTGTGGCCTGAGGGAGCTCTGAGAAGGCAGCTTCAGGAGAGGATAGGTTAGGAAGGGGGATAATCCGAGGGTGATTTTTGTTGTTGGACTCACCTGTAAGAGTTGGATTGGAGCCAGAAGGGGAGCCAGTGTACAGCCCTGCCCATTGTGGGCTGTCTCCTGAAGAAGCAAGTTTCCTAGACTCCACTGTACTTGCCTTGGGTGTAGACATTTGCAAGGTAACTCTGACTGTTGGGAATCAGTGAAACAGATGGTCCTGCTCATTTATGCATCATGTACTTTATAGGTTATATATAATCAGTACTTCTGCAGTTATTTAAGTGTCTGGTTGCATTTTATTTTTATTATATAGAAATGAGAAACTGGTACAGTGGTAAGCACAAATCTCAGTGTTAACATGAACATAGATAGAAATCACTAGCCATGGCACAGACTGTCAAGCTGGATGATTTTTTTTAAGTTGGCTAATTATAAAGAAAAAAATTAACATATATAATATGCTAGACATAGAGAATTGAAAGATGTGTCAAAAGGCAAAGTCGCATTAAAGATTTTAAAACAAGTTGTGGCTCTCTTGGAATGAGACTCTTCCTTAGACCTGCAACACACAAAAACATTCCTATGGTAGGACATTTGACTTCAGAACACATTTTCAAGATTATATCATGTGTGGAAGTTTCATAGATATGTAGTAAATTTTTTTAACATTCATATAAATACATAGTACATGTCAAGAATCTCTGAAACGGTCCAGTGCCTTTCCAGTTCAGTATAAAAATCAGAAGACCTGACAGTTGGCCACAAGGTCCTGCCTAGTCTGATCCCACTTCTGCCCTCCTGAATGCATCCAGAACATTCTCCCTAGAGCCTTTTCTGTTCCTTGGTCTGGAGTACTCTTTTCCCAAATTTCTGCATGGCTCCCACAGTTCCTCCTGGTCATTGCTTATGCGTCAACGTAAGCGCGGCTTTCCTTGACCACATTGTGAAGTAGAAGTCACTGCTGCCTGCTTTGTTGCCTTCATTCCATTTATCGTCACCTGACGTAGGATTTTTTACTTTGTCTCCCGCTACTAAAAACTGATGGGAAACTGGGTATATTTGTTCTGCTCTCTGTCAATCCTCTCAGCACATGGTGGATACAATAAATACTTACAATATACTTAAAATAAATACAATAAATATAAATAAATCCAGTGAGTGAGAAAATGATGGGGTTGTGGACATTCCTCTGTATGGAGATTTGCAAATAGAGGCTTTTCAGCTCTTTGTTCTGCATCTTGGGTAATCTGGAATCCTCCAGCATTTTCTTTTTTGCCACTCGCCTGATGACCATTCATTTACTCCATAAATATTTGAGTGATAACGTATGTTCCAGGCACTGGGGAAATATAAGAATGACCAGTCTGACAAGTCCCTGTCCAAGTGTACCTCTGATAGGAACCTGCCTGGTCATTGACAGGAGGGAGAAGTAGACTTAAAATTCTTAACCTGGGGGCGCCTGGGTGGCTCAGTGGGTTAAAGCCTCTGCCTTCGGCTCAGGTCATGATCTCAAGGTCCTGGGATCGAGCCCCGCATCGGGCTCTCTGCTCGGCGGGGAGCCTGCTTCCCCTTCTCTCTCTCTGCCTAAACAAACAAACAAACAAATAAATAAAATCTTAAAAAAAAATGTTTACCAAAGCAAGTGTAGTCAAATGTAATACAAGACTGTGGCCTGAGAGAGCTGAAGATTGTGATCTCTCTCTCTCTCTCTCTTTCAAATAAATAAACAAAATCTTAAAAAAAAAATCTTAACCTGTTCTTTGACTAGAATGTGTGCAGGGGTAAGGATAGGATAAGCTAATATTGGCCTTGGTTTTCATCTTTTTATAAGTAAATGGCTTTCAGAGAGCTTGATAATTGTGATTAAAATGATGTTTTTTAGTGTATAAAAATTATTTTTATCATTTATTCTTAAGTGTTTTAGAGTTAGGTCAATGTAAAGATCTTACCAGAAGAGGCAGAGCTGGGTTTACAGCCTGTAGTTGGAAGCCCTCCACTAAAAATCAAGTGTTACTTACCTTCCCCTTTCATCATGCCAGTGTGTCTTATCCTCATTCTTTTATACTTAAAGAATTTCATCTTGTTACATTATAATTTATTTGTCCTTTCTGTTTTGCTTCCAGTTTTGTATTTCTGTGACTGTTACTACTACTGGAACTTCCTGTGACTTGGTTCCTTTTTTTTTTTTTTTTTTTAAAGATTTATTTATTTATTTGACAGAGAGAGAGAGACCAGGCGCCCCTTGGTTCTTGATATCCATCCAGAATGTAGAAACTCAGCTATGAGAGATCAATGCCAAATTATTTTCCAAAGTGGTCAGACTGGTTCCATACTGCTACCAATAAAATGCAAAATTTATGTGCTCCGTGTCCTCGCCAGTAATTGCTATCGTTGGACTTAAAGATTTGAGACAATCCAGTGACTGTAACACTGTTTATAATATCAAGAAATTTTACCTTTTTTGTTAAGTGTGATAATGGTATTGTAGTTCTGTTAAAAAAAATATGTCCGGAGTGCCTGGGTGGCTCAGTCAGTTAAGCAGCTGCCTTCAGCTTAGGTCATAATCTCAGGGTCCTGGGATCGAGCCCCACATTGGGCTCTCTGCTCAGCGGGGAGCCTGCTTCTCCCCTGCCTGCTGTTCCCCCTGCTTGTGCTTGCTCTCTGTCTCTCACACTCTCTTTCTGTCAAATAAAGTATTAAAATATATATATATATATATGTCCACTTTTTTAAAAAGATGTATATTGGTTATATATATATATGTAGGGATGAGATGACTAGTATTTACTTTAAAATTCTTGAGCACTGTGCAAAGCACATCTTGGGGTCTACTGGCCATATTAGACTACAGACCCAGATTACTGTTTAAATGTTGAAGTTACTGTTCTGTGTTTATGTAAGAGAACATACCTAATCTTAGAAGATACATGCTGAGTAAGAGTACAGGGCATAATTATGATAGTCTCAAATGGTTCAGAAAAGAAATTACATATTTACATACAAGCTTGTTTTTATTATTAAAAACAGCTTAAAACTCCTTAACCTCATCACATGGGTATAACCACTATTAAAATTTTGCTTTCAGGTCTTTCTGTACGCTTCTACACACTCTCAATTTAAGCACGAATGGGTCATACTGTAAATAATATTTTTTCAACCTTAATTTTCCTATAATTAAACATTAAACTGAGTTTTGACTCCTGAATATCCCATCATATAGCTTAACTTATTTAACCATGTCCCCGTTCTTGAACATTTCTATTTTTTCAATTTTTCCCTACTAAAAATAACAAATGAGTAAGCAGGAATTTATAATGTCTTTTTCCAGTAGAAAAGAAAGCCTCCCTTGATTCTACAGATCAGGTTTCCCAGCTCAGTGCATCGTTCTTTTTCTCTGACACTTAAGACAATTGGAGTTAATTATTTGTGTAATTCTTTCTCTCTCCAGCCAGACTGGATTCTGTGAAGGCTGGCTGTCTTAGCTGTGGCTGCGTAAGCGGCACTGAGCACACAGTAGGCCTGAAAGATTTGTTGAATCAGTGGAGAATGGGTAAATACAAAGTATAGTAATTATAAAATGTCACCCTTCTGCCACTTCAAAAGATTGGGTTTCTTTACTGGATGAGGATACCCCCACCCTCACCCCCGCCACCCCCACTAGATTGAAGCATTGAAAGTGGGTAGGACTTAGAGTGGGAAAACCTGCCCCCTCCCAACAGACATGCCATTGTCCCCCTCCCCTATTCTCACTATACTACTGCGCAGTTGACCTTTCGTTTTCAGAGCTCGAGGAACCAGGGCCACAGAGGGGAAGTGACCTTGCATCAAGTCTGCAGTGGGCAGAGCCTTGTGTTCCTGTGCCCTTCCTAGAACCCAGCCTCCCTCTGTGCTTCCCTTGGCTGTCGTAGTCTCACTCAGGGATCCCTTTTTTCTGCGTCCTTGTGTAGGATGGGTTGTACTAAGGGAAGAACCATTGAATGTGCAGGGTGGCAGAGGCATGGTTAAAAGTCCAATGTCCCTGTAGTTTGAGGGTTGTAGACCAGTCTGTGAGGAGTCGCTAGATTTGTGGACTTGTAAATCCTTCTGAGCACTTCCTCCTCTGCAGGATGGGAGCTTGAAGTCGGTAATTATTTAACTTACTTATATTTAACTGTTGTATTTATTTGAGAGAGAGAGAGAGAACACAAACAGCGGGGAGGGGCAAAGGAGAGGGACAAGCAGACCCTGCTGAGTGTGGAGCCTGACGCTGGCCTGGATCCCAGGACCCCGAGATCATGACCTGAGCTGAAGTCAAACACTTAACCGACTGAGCCACCCAGGTACCACCTGGAGTCGGTAATTTAAAAAAGAACTTCGGGGTGCCTGGGTGGCTCAGTTGTTAAGCAACTGCCTTCGGCTCAGGTCATGATCCTGGAGTCCCTGGATCGAGTCCCGCATCCAGCTCCCTCCTCAGCGGGGAGTCTGCTTCTCCATCTGACCTCTTCCTATCTCTCAATTCTCTCTCTCTCTCTCTCTCAAATAAATAAATAAAATCTTTAAAAAAAAACAAAAATAAAATAAAAAAGAAATTCTGTGTAGTCACTGAAAGGAAATTTTTTTGCATGATTGAAATTCATAAACCTCTTTTTATATAGTAGTAACATAAAAAGCACATTTCTTCATGTTTCTGTGGTCCTCATAGTGTCTGATCTTTTTAATACTAAAAAAATTTTGTTCTTGTTGAGGTACTTTTTATCACATTGAAATGGGGAATGTTATCAAACTCATGTTCTTGACACATTAATACTATGCTCTAATTCACAATTCGCAGAATCACCTGGAGGCATTGAAAGTAGTCAGTTATTTCCTTGATCTAGGTGTGTTCATTTTCTGAAAAATCACCAACCTGGGCCTTTATGTGTGTGCTTTTCTCTGTGCCCATCATACTTGATAAAAACTATATATGCATGAAGTACACACACACATCCATGCACATAAATTGACACACAGAAACTTACATACATGTATATGCATGTGTATAAACAAAGGAGAGTGGAGCCCAAGAGTCAGTATTTCAGAGAAGTTTACCACCTGGTCTCTCCAGTTAGGATTGAGAACTTCTAGACTGGGGGGCACAGCTCTCCTGGGATTCAAGGACTGGGTTTCTCTTGATAGACTCATTCTGTGGTGGTGAAGTGCACCCTACCCCATCTCTTAATAGAATCTCACACATGTTTATGAAAGAATTCATTTTAGTAATAGTCAACATTTGTATATCTTGGCTGCTTTACTAGTTTGTAAAGGATTTGAGTGGGATATCTAACCTCATTCTTGTCAAATAGTTGAGGAAATGGGTTTAGCTCCCAAGTTCCTGATAGAAACCAAGGACGCAGGGCTCTTCCCACTGTTGCCTGCAGTGAGTTTATGGGCGAGTCTACAGTGTGTTTCCCTCCCTCCTCTTATTGTCAGGAAATGTTGCCTTTAGTTAAGGGAGATCCAGACCGTTTTGGAGCGTGGTTCCTTCAGCTCCTGCTGTAAACAGAAAACATGCATGAGAGCAAATGAAATTATTTTGAGGACAGGGTGCCTGTGTAGGGACTTAGTTGTCAGGTAGGTTGACTCTCAGTGTGAGAGATGCAAGGGGGTAGTGTGTCGCTATGCTGCTTTAGTCTTTGCCGTAGGCTTTTGAGCATTGTTAAAGGAAAAGTGGTTATTGTCTTAAGTACAACTAAATGTCATTCTAGTGATGATCAGTTTGTAAAATACGAGAGAATCCTACCTCAGCCTTTCTGAAAGGCTTATGAGTGTATGAGGACTGGAGTAAAGGTGGATTATTTATCCATTTTAGAGAGCACGCACGTGAGTCGGGGGAGGGGCATGGGAGAGGGAGAAGATTTTTTTTTTAAGATTTTATTTATTTGAGAGAGATGGTGAAGAGAACATGAGCAGGGAGGAGAAGGAGAAGCAGGCTCCCCACTGAGCAGGGAGCCCAATGCGGGATTCCATCCCAGGACCCCACGATCATGACCTGAGTTGAAGGCAGAGGCTTGACTGAGCCACCTAGGTGCCCCTCAATTTTTTTAAGATTGATTTAAATATATATATTTTTAATTTTACTTATTTATTTATTTGACAGAGAGAGAGAGAGCAATCACAAGTAGGCAGAGAGGCAGGCAGAGAGAGGGGGGGAAGCAGAGTCGCCACTGAGCAGAGAGCCCGATGCGGGGCTCGATTCCAGGACCCTGGGATCAGGACCTGGGCGGAAGGCAGAGGCTTTAACCCACTGAGCCACCCAGGCGCCCCTTAAGATTGATTTATTAGTGCATGCACGTGGATATATGCGCAGGGGGCGGGTGGGTGAGGGAACAGAGGGAGAGGGAGAATCTCTAGCAGGTTCTCTGCTGAGTGTAGAGCCTGATTCAGGGCTCTCTCTCATGATCCCGAGATTGTGACCTTGAGCCCAGGTCAAGAGTCGGACCCTCAACCACCTGAGCTCCTACCAAGTTTTTTAATTACCCATAAAATGTTAGCCCTGGAACCACTTTTAAGATCATAGTAGTCCATTCACTTTTCTGTTAATGAGGAAAGGAGGTACAGGGAGGCAGGGGTAGAACTTAGCAGTCATACCAGTGGATACTGGATAGGACGGGGAATATAGAGGTGCAGATTAGGTGGGAGTAGATACCACAAGCTGAATTTAAATATGTGTAGCTTGTCAGGGTGCTGGTATTTCTTATTTCCACTTGATCAGATTGTCTATGAGACTGGGTTGGGTTTTGTAGTATTTACTGGAGTGCCTGCAGGGGTACTTTTTCTGTAAAGTGGGATTTTAACAAAACTGTATTAAGACACAGAATTTTCATAAAGTGCATTTTATTACTGACTAGAAAGGACTGGTTCATTATAGTGTATTCTTGCAGAGTCTCTGTGGCTTATTTTGTTTCTTGTGCCCCCTCACATCATCAGAAGGATCCTTGAAGTGTTAACTGTACTAATATCTGTGCCCACCAGGTGGCATAATTGCTTTACTTAAATGATTTAAGCTTAGTTCCATTCTCAGTGAGTTACAGTGATAACTCATTTCTTTTTCTAATAATAAGAGGAGATGCCATGATATTTATCATGTTCCTAAAGAAAATTTTGGTATGCTCAGTTTGAGTTACGAGAGAGAAATTGGTGCCACGTTTCCTTTATAGTACTAAGGCTACTGCAAATTGCATCATAATTTTTTTAACTATATTGAGGTTATAGCTTTGTCCTCAACCCACCTTACGGTGTCAGCCTCTTGCTCTGAATAGAATATGCGAGATCACAAGGTGTCCTGAGTCTGCAGTGTGTACAGGAGGGAGGAGTGGGTGAGTTCAGGTTACCCTGGCAACTTTCAGCTGCATTTTTCCCTTTCTTGCAGTTGAGTTTGAGACTCTCACTAATGGTATTTAGGACATTTAGTCCATCGGATGGAAACAAGAATATAGAAGCAAATGATGCCTATTGCAAGGTATCCATTTGCCTGTTACCCTTGCTTTCCATCACTTCCTTCATCAACCCCAGTTTTATTTTCTTAACTCTATTCAAGCGACGTAGACGATGTTGGTTAGTCTTCCTTGCTCAGTTCTTCGTGCAGTGCAGACTGTTCTTGTCTGAGCCCTTCTCCCTCTGTGTGTCCTTTACTCAAGAGATAGGATAGCAGGTAGTGGCTTAATATCCCGGATCCCGTGGTCAGACGCTCTGCGTGTACATAAGTCTGTGTCCGCTATCCACCAGCTGTGTCACTTGGCCAAATTACTTCTCTGAGCCTCAGTTTATTTATGAATGGGAGTGATAATAGAATTATTGGAGAGTATTCAAAAGATAATCCTTGTAAAGAGCTTGGAACAGTGGCAGGCACATAGTAAATTCTCAAATATTAGCTATTGTTATTAGTTAATCAGTATAGCTGTTGAATCTTTAGGAAGCTTATCTTGATTTGACATCATTACCATCATTATTTACTGATTATTTTTGGATTCCCATGCTATACTGTTATATTATGTATTATTTTATGTGTTTCTGTTTTCTGTTACTTGTGTGTCGTTTCAAGCTATTTTAGGATATCAATTTGTTTTCCTTCTGTATTTTGGCCTCCTATTTAGTACAGTATTCTGTACATAGTAAGGGTAGTTCGATAAATGTTTGACTAGGTGTTAGGAATTTTGTAAACTTTCTTTCTGTTTTTTGTTTGTTTTGTTTTGTTTTTAGGAATTTTGTAAATTTCCTTGATGAATCTCACGCACATTCTACCTTTTTAAGTGATGTTGCCCAGAAACATAACTCATTTACCTGTGCTTTCCGTAATGCTAAGTTTTTGTCAAAAAAGCCAGTGGTTTGTACAGTCTGTGTACTTCTTAAAGAATTGGAGTGATACATAACTTTATCCATCATAATTTAAGATCAGATAGTTCTCCTTGGTTGTTTCCATAGGATTTTCAAGTTTGTAAAGATAATGCATTATACAATGATGGAATTTTTACAATTTTTTACAGAAAGATTTTATTCATATTAAAGAGCATGTGAGTGGGGGAAGGGGCAGAGGGAGAGAGACAGAATCTTTTTTTTTTTTTTTTTAAGATTTTCTTTAGGGTTGCCTGGGTGGCTCAGTCCTTAAATGTCTGCCTTCATCTCAGGTCATGATCCCAGGGTCCTGGGATTGAGCCCCGCATCGGGCTCCCTGCTCAGTGGGGAGCCTCTTTCTCCCTCTCTTGCTCCCCTGCTAGTGCTCTTTCTCTGTCAAATAAATAAAATCTTTAAAAAAAATAAAAAATAAAGATTTTCTTTATTTATTTGACAGAGAGCACAAGTAGGCAGAGTGGTAGGCAGGGGGATGGGAAGAAGCAGGCTCCACTGAGCAGGGAGCCCGATGCCAGGCTCAATCCCAGGACCCTGGGACCGTGACCTGAGCCTAAGGCAGGACCTTCACCGACTGAGCTACCCAGGCGCCCTGGAGAGACAGAATCATAAGCAGACTCCCCACTGAGCACAGAGCCCAATGCAGGTCTCGGTCTCAGGACCCTGAGATCATGACCTGAGCTGAAATCAAGAGTTGGAGACTTAACTAACTGGGCCACCCAGGTGCCCCTGGAATTATTTTTAAAAGAGAGTATACTTAGTGACTGATCTTTCTGCTTCTGACGGACAGATGAGAGTGTCAGCTCAGCTTCTTGCACCCAGTTCACTGCCTGGCTCTGTCTCCTGTGCCCAAGTGGGGGAGGGCTGGCAGATTTAGGTGACCAGGTCCGTGCAAATGTCCTGGCATTTCCTTAAGCCGCATGGACTTTGTGCATTGTCCTAATGACAGCTTACTTAGTGACTCTCGGCCTGCAGTGACCCCTCACCCTCAGATTGGGACTGACTCTGGTTAACCTTTAATTTCTTAGAGATGAAATCAAGATCCCTTTTGTCAGAGATGAGAAGGTACTGGGAAACTCCCCAAGGAACCGTGTTCTTTGTTTTAGAGCTGTTTCATCTTTCAGCCACCGCCTGAAGTATTTGGTCATCCTTTGTTTTTATGAAGGCATGTAGGAGGGAATTTTATTGTCTTAGGTGGAACGCTTATTTTTGCTTAAGGAAAGCATGTGGGAGGTTTTGAAAATACACACATTCGGTTTTCATCATGACCTGCTGGCAGCTACTGGCATGCGCTCTGGAGGAGCGGGGTGGGTGGTAGAGAAGGCAGGGGTCTAGAAACTGGTGGGCAGCCCCGTCCCTCTGATTGTGAGAGGGAGCGAGCAGCGAGGACCATCTCTATGCAGTAGGGGGGCAGTCAGAGACCAGGCTATCAGCAGCATCCTTTGTGCGAGCACTTGGCTCGGTTTCCGAATTGACTCCGGTCGGAAACCCTGCGGGAGGACTTCCCCTCTGCCGTAGTTTTCAGTTAGGTGAGGACGCAGCTTTGCTGGGGAGAGCTCCTTCCTGGGAAGGTCAGGGAAGTTGCTAAAGGTAACACAGTCCAAACTGTAGTGTTTTCTTTACATGAGGCACCACTGCCTGTGAACTCATTTTTTCCAGAGACAGAGCCAAGATCGGACCCGCATCTTTTGTGACCGTGTACCCGAGCTGTGCGGCCTTTGACCTTGATAGAAAAGAGCCTTTCTTCTCGGTGACTCTGTACAGCACGGCACCCACAGCATTCGTTTAGCAAATTGTTTAAGCTCTCTCTGACATTGGGGATGATGAAAACAATGAAAAATTGTATTTTTGTCAGTGAGTATCAGATGTTAATTCTTTGGCAAGTTGCAGGCCTCCCCATGTATGAACTTACTAGGGTCACTCCCTCAGGGCACCTGGTAGAGGTAGCAAGTGACTTCTGAGAGAATTGTTCCTTCCTTTGCTTTAGATTTGATTCGTCGGGCTAGTCTCAAAAAAATCTAAAAGAGGTGTGATTTTTAGAGGTTACGAGTAAGAATGCCTTGCTGTTTACAACACGGAAAATGTTCTGTCCAAACCTGGCTGTCACACGCAGAATCCACTGTCGAGTCCATTGTACTGTTCCTATCACCAGCTAATTTTTGTTCGAAAGTGAAGAAGGAGATGAAAATAGAGTAGCATCCAAAGAATGCTTTGGTTTTCAGTGTGCTTTTTAAGCTAAATCTGGTCGGAGACCAGGGGGACAGGCTTACTGGCCCCGCTGCTGCTGGGGCGGAAAGGCCTGGAGCAGAAAGCGTCTGACTGCCCGGCAGCCTGTGCAGGTAGCTGCGTGCGGCGCGCGGGCCGGAGCGGGGCCACATGCGTGTCCCTCGGCCGTCACTTGGGGGCCACACGCACGTCACTCGGCCGGGACATAATAGGGTGTGCATGTGCATATCCTTGCGGAGTTGAGGTTGTACAGCAGAAGTTTGAGGTTCATTTACCAAATAGCTATTAAGCAACCCTGCGAGGTTGACCCTCAATTTACTGTAGATTGTTTTCCTCTTTTCCCCTGAGGGACCTTTGGCTTGAACCCATCTCATTACTTAGTTTTTATCATCTGACCTGCAGTCCCTCTGTCAGGGTCTAGTGTGTTGCCTGTGCCCCTCGGTGTCCTGCGTGGGAAGCTCCGTGTCCGCCTCGCCTGTGGCCACGCTCTGGCCGCGTGTGCACGGCCTCCTGTCCCGGCAGCCGGCCCGGTGGCAGCGTCACTTTCTAGACCTCAGAGCTCTTTCCTCTTATTCGGCATAATCCACCCTATTGTGAAGTGATAAGCAAGGGACACGCTTTGGCATACTTCCTACCCCATTTTCAAATAATGTTTTTAATTTTTTTTTTTTAAAGATTTATTTGAGAGAGAGCGTGCACACGAGCAGGGGGCGGGACAGAGGCAGAGGGAGAAGCAGACTGTCCTTCGAGCAGGGAGCCCGAGGCGGGGCTCGATCCCAGGGCCCCAGGATCATAACCTGAGCGGAAGGCAGACCAGCTTCATTGAAGCTTCAGTAAAGTGATGAGCTTAACCGACTGAACCACCGAGGCGCCCTCACCCCATTTTTAAAATCACCAGTTTCAGCTTTTATGACAAACCAAGGTCATTTAGTTTGTCATTCACTGACTCTGAGGTAAATTGGAATTTTACTACAGTTGACCCTTGAACAACGTGGGGGAACCAACACCCTGTGTAGTGAAAAATGTACATACAACTTTTGACTCCCCAACAACTTAACTAGTATAACCTGCTGTTGACCAGAAGCCTTGCTCCTGACATAAATAGTCAATTAACAGGTCTGTATGTTGTGTGTGGTACATACTGTGTTCTCACAAAAAAGGAAGCTAGAGAAAAGACTGTGTTCTTGAGGAAGAGAAAATGCACGCAGAGCCGAGACTGGGAAAGAGGACTCACAGGCCTGTGCCGCCCCAGGGGCGCCTGTGTGTGTTCCGAGTGTGGTGACGCTCAGTTTGTGAGGCTGTAATATGGGAGAGGAAAGGAGAGAAAACCAGTGCCGTAGGATTGAAGCTAATATTCACTTGTACTATATGTAGTTACTGTTTGAATTCAGTTGGCTTTTTCTTTCGTCAATGGAAAAGTTTTCCCCTCCAGGGTTAGGGTATCTGTTAATAAAAAAGTTTGAATTTTTCAAAATTGATTTCTTGGGGCACCCGGGTGGCTCATTCGGTTAAGCCTCTGCCTTCGGCTCAGGTCATGATCCCGGGGTCCTGGGATCGAGCCCCACATCGGGCTCTCTGCTCGGCGGGGAGCCTGCTTCCCCCTCTCCCTCTGCCTGCCTCTCTGCCTACTTGTGATCTCTGTGTGTGTGTGTGTGTGTGTGTGTGTGTGTGTGTGTGTGTCAAATAAATAAAATCTTTTTTTAAAAATTGATTCTTGTTCCTGAATTGGTTGTCAGTTGTGCCCCAGTCAGGTAAGAGGGTTGTGGTGACTTGAACACCGAGACTGAGGAGCTTTGACTTGGATGAGGCCACTGCTGTCAGCTGCCCGGGTAAGGACAGCGGGTGAACAGCCGCGTCGGCCTGTTGTCACAAGTCTGGAATTTGGTCATTGCACCTGGAGCGTGAGGCTCGGGGTCTCCAGAGAGAGGGACAGGCCAGTGGGAGATGCTGCTCTTTGTTTTGGACAGTTCTATGCTGTTTGGGTTTGTTTGTTTGTTTGTTTGTTTTTTCCGGTGGGTTTTTGGTTTGGTTTGGTTTGGTTTGGGAGCCTGTGTTATTTTTGTAATTTATCAAAAAAAAGTTATATAGGAATATAATGAAGTGTTGTTATTGATTGGTAGTCTCTTTTATTCCTGGAAGAAAGATTAGAAAAATGTAGAAAGGAAGTAACTTTGGAGGTGTGTTAACTTTCCCTAGAGATGGAGCCCGTCAGTTCTCCTTGGTGTTACCTCAGTGCTTGAAAGTCGGGACCTGTGACTTTGATTTGGAGTTTGAAGGCAGACACCAGGCACTGGTCCATGGAATTCGTCTCTTAAGATTTTTTTAATATAAAGATAAGTGACTTGTTTTTCAGCTTTGGCTGAGACTAAAAGCAAACCCTCAATTTTAATACTTTTTATTTCTTTTAATTATCTTTCAAAGTACCAAAATAATATTTATCATAGGAAATTTAAGTACAACCAAGCTTAAAAAAAAAGAATCAGTCTCCAGAGTCAAGTACTGTTTAATACTTGAGTATACTTTGAACCATTCCTCTGTGGGATTTATATATGTAAGATCCATAATGGAATCGTAAATGATTCTGTTCTTTATTTTTATTGCTGTGCATGGCAGGCCTGAGACATACATCCAGCTCCAGTGCTCCTGGACTGTCGTCTCCTGCCACTCTTTGTTTACTGGCCTCTCATCTTGTTTTTCAGTGGATGAGTACATTGCCATCGCTAAAGAGAAACATGGCTACAACATGGAACAGGTAATGACGTGGTTTTCTTTTGTTGTTCAAGATGGGTTTTTATTTTAAAGGGCCGGCGTGTGGCTAACCTGTTAAATTGTGTTCTGTGTGTTGAGTAGCAGTGCAAATTTTTGGTGGCCGCTAGCAAATTGAGGCTCCAATCCCCCTTTTCTGCTTGTGATGAGTATTAGAGGGCCCTCTGGTTTGAAAAGCATCTGTGTATTTCTGCAGGTCTGTAGTATTTATGGTACCCGTAGCTCCAAGGTAGCTCTAAGGAGCCAGATGCTTGGGCTGACTGCTTCCCTATTTGAATGTGCAGTTTGTTTGCCATTCACGTGTTTGTGTGAGGGTTTTTTCCCTTACTCCATCACACTTAGACCCACAGTGTTTTCATATTAATTGTTTTTAATCACCTTCAGGTTGTAAAATTTGACTAAGGTTTTCTTCTTAAAATGTTTGGAACCTATTAATGAGAAATATATGAAATTAATTTTGCTCCAAAAGTGTGATGATGATCTTATTTCAGCCTTATTTCTAATTACTGTTTTTAAAAATAATATATTTATTTTTTTTAATATATTCAAGTTGGATTAGTGCTTTGGCATTGATCGAGGCATTACAGCCTGTAAGTTACTAGCATTTATTCTCATGACTGAGGATACCACTAAGTTACTTTATATAGAATTGGACTCTTTCGGGGCACCTGGGTGGCTCAGGTCATGATCCCCAGGTCCTGGGATCGAGCCCCGCATCGGGCTCCCTGCTCGGCGGGAAGCCTGCTTCTCCCTCTCCCACTCCCCCTGCTTGTGCTCCCTCTCTCGCTGCGTCTCTCTCTGTCAAATAAATAAACAAAATCTTAAAAAAATAGGACTCTTTCTTTTAGCCCTGGCGTTTTAGTTATCCCACCCTGGTAGCATTTGTTAGAAAAGCCCATTACAGTGAGATAGTTCCAGAATCTTCCAAAGCAAGAGATGTATGCTTTTTTTATTTTTATGTAATCTCTGCACCTAACATGGGGCTCAGACTCACAACCCCAGGGTCAGGAGTAGCACGCCCCACTGACTGAGCCCACGGTGCCCTGAATTTCACCAATTTTAAGTTCTATTTAGAAAGTGTAAAAATCCCTGGGCGATTGGGGCATCTGGCTGGCTCAGTTGAAAGGGCATTGGACTCTTGATCTCACGGTTGTGTTTGGGCCCCCAAACACATGTTGGGGGCAGAGATTACTTAAAAAATAAAACATTAAAAAAATCGTGATTGCTAAATACACTTGTATGAATGTTTAGGATTGTCTTCAAAAGTATGATTATTCTCACTTTGGAGTTACAGGAAGTTTTCTTAGGAAAAAAATGCTGAATTATCTCTCTTATTTCCAATTCATCTCTCACCCATTTGAATATTTTCTTCCTTCTGAGCTACCAAAAAACCCAAAAAACACCCCAACTATTTTTGAGCTTTTTGGTAAAAGAATAACAGAACGATTACTTTTTAAAAAAAGTTTTAGTAGATTTTTGTATATAGAGATTTTGTATATATTTTGTATATATTTTACAATATATACAAAAATTTTTGTATATATTTTAGAGAGAGTGAGGTAGAGGGGCAGAGGGAGAGAGAGTCTTAAGCAGACGCCATGCTGAACGCGGAGCCTGACACGGGGCTTGATTTCATGGCCTTGAGATTGCAGCCTGAGCCCAAGCCGGGAGTTGGAGCTTAACCAGCCGCACACCCAGCGGCCCCCAGTTAAGTGCTTTTAGAAGTTACTTTGTCCTGTTGTGTAGAGAGGCCTTTAAGCCAGATTCTGGAGCCACACTGCCTCGGTCACTTCCCACCCTGGACCATTAGCAAAGACGTAATTTCTCAGGGCCACCGTATTCTAATCTGAGAAGTGAGCACATGGACCTTGTCTCGTGGGAGGCCGCCTACAGGGGGCGGAGGTCGCCGTCAGTCACCTCGCGGTGTTGACTGGTTGCAGTGGAGCGCAGGCTTTTCTCTTGCTAATCTCGTTTCCGTTTACATGTTTCACTCTTGTCTTTGGTCTGAAATTTCACTGCTACTGTTTTTCTAGGCTCTTGGGATGCTCTTTTGGCATAAGCATAATATTGAAAAGTCATTGGCGGATTTGCCCAACTTCACCCCCTTCCCGGATGAGTGGACTGTGGAAGATAAAGTCTTGTTTGAACAAGCCTTTAGTTTTCATGGGAAAACTTTTCATAGAATCCAACAAATGGTAAGTAAACGAGATCACGGTATGTTCTTTTTTCCTCAGCCTCTCTTCACTACAGCCTATCTGAAGGGAAGGGATATCATCTGCAAGCATGAATATTGTCATCTTTAATACAACTCCCCTTAGATAGTTCATTGTTGCTGGGGGGTGGATAAGAGGCTTTACATTACAAGAGTGAAGCATTTTCTAGCACTTCCCAGCTTGATAGCAGCTGTAACAGGAGGCCTCTGCCACCCCCCGATCCCCATCTCTCTTGTTGGGACTCCCCGGTGAGGCCGAAAGAAAGATAGAAGGCGTCTTTGATGGTTGTGTAATGAACTGTGGCATCATGCAGCCCTGTCTGCCTGGGGAAGGCTTGCTTCTCTCTAATATTCTAGAAGGTTATTTGCTGGAGTCCTACCAGGAAAGGTTATTGGTGGTTACATGGGTGCCAAAATGAATTTTTAAAAAAGTTAACCCAAGAGTTAGACTAGAGACTGAACAACTTGGAGTCATCTCAGACTGCTTTAGCGGTCTTTCCTGGGCTGAGAGTCACTTCCAGTCACACTCCAGTAGTTTGGAATGTGTGTTTTGAGGGTTTTTTTTTTTTTTTTTTTAAGATTTTATTTATTTATTTGACAGGGAGACACAGCTAGAGAGGGAACACAAACAAGGGAGTGGGAGAGGGAGAAGCAGGCTTCCTGCCGAGCAGGGAGTCCAATGCGGGGCTCGATCTCAGGCCCCAGGGATCATGACCTGAGCGGAAGGCAGACGCTTAATGACTGAGCCCCCCAGACACCCCAGTAGTTTGGAATGGATTGATAAGAGTTCTCTTTGAATCTCCTCAGAGAAAAGGGCCCTGACAGGACATTTCTGGGTATGTGAGATAATCCTTATTGACTGTACCTAATAAACACACTCGATTTGGGAAGATTAGCTATCAATCGAAACCAACTCAGTTTTTATGTTTAGCTTCCCGATAAATCTATAGCAAGTCTGGTGAAATTTTACTACTCTTGGAAGAAGACGAGGACTAAAACCAGTGTGATGGACCGCCACGCTCGGAAACAGAAGCGAGAGCGGGAGGAGAGGTCAGTGCCTGTCTGGGGGTGTTGTCTCCCCACGTGGGGGTCTCTTGGGTCAGTAGAATTTCTAAGAGCTGGTAGACACACAAAGGAAAGGTCGGGTGGGGGGTTTCCCCTTCTGCTGGAGCCCCACTTACACAGACATTCTTCCGCTGATGCTCAGGGGCTGTGTCAACGAGCGTGCTTTCTGCAGGTGCATTTTCTTACCGCTCTCCTCCTGCATTCAGCAAGCTTCCATTCTGAACAAGCAAACTGCCCACATATTCTTTCCTGGCCCTGAAGGTGTCTCCTTTTAATAAGAAGGAATCCATTATTTCCTAGGTTGAATTTATTTTTTGGCATGCGGGATTTGTTTGACGTGTTTTAATGTCTAATATGTTAAAAGATGACTGTACAGTTTAGATTTCCTTCATCCCTTTTTTGACCACCTGTTCTGTGTATGGAGGGGAGAGAGAAACATTTTGTGATTTCTCCTTAATAAGGATCTAGTTTTAAGGATAGCTTGGCGAGTAGGCTACATCTTATTCAACACTTCTGCGGACTTCTAAATGGCAGAGTAGTGGGAATAGCCTGGTGATCACACACAGGGGCAGGTCGAAGTGTGAACTCCAGAGGCTCTCCCTGTGTACTCACAGGCCAGGCCGCCCTGCATGTGCCTTCCCCAAGCCTCACTTCCTCGACTCGAAGAAGCTCGAAGTCCAGAAGGCAGCACGTACACATACATTTTTTTTTTAAAGATTTTATTTATTTGACAGAGACACAACAAGAGAGGGAACACAAGGAGGGGAAGTGGGAGAGGGAGAAGCAGGCCTCCTGCCGAGCAGTGAGCCTGACGTGGGGCTCGATCCTAGGACCCTGGGATCATGACCTGAGCAGAAGGCAGACGCTTAACGACTGAGCCACCTAGGTGCCCCACGCATACTGGTTTTTGTATTACATTGCTGCAACTATAGGTGGCTTTTCAAAATTATGTTTTCCACATTTTCTGTAATGTTACTTTTAAAAACTAACAGTACAAATAAAGTGAAGAAAGTGAAACTGTGTGATGTCCATGACCCCATTGCAGGAGAGTGTTTTATGATTTTTTTTTTTAATATTTTATTTTATTTATTTTAACGGAGAGAGAACACAAGCAGGCAGAGAGGCAGGCAGAGGCAGAGAGAGGAGCAGGCTCCCTGCCAAGCAAGGAGCCCGATGTGGGACTCGATCCCAGGATGCCGGGATCATGACCTGAGCCGAAGGCAGCTGCTCAACCAACTGAGCCACCCAGGCGTCCCTATGATTTTTTTTTAAGATTTTATTTATTCATTAGAGAGAGAGAGAGATCATAAGTAGGCAGAGAGGCAGGCAGAGAGAGGGGGGAAGCAGGCTCCCCGCTGAGCAGAGAGTCCAATGTGGGGCTTGATCCCAGGACCCTGAGACCAGGACCCGAGCCGAAGGCAGAGGCTTAACCCACTGAGCCACCCAGGTGCCCCGTGTTTTATGATTTTAAATAGAATAACATGTGGAAACAAATTGAGAGTTTGACTTCTGGAGAGTTCAGATCCGTGGGCCCAGCCTTAAAATGGGGGCAGTGGTGCAAACATCTGCAGAGCTCTCGTCTCCAGCTTTAAGAGTCTGTGACACTGTTCACCTTGATCCATCTGCGGCTTATATACCATGGGCCTGTTTTTGGACCATTACTCTTAGTAATCAGAAGTGGCAGACACTCTGAATTTGTTGTTAGTGTTCCAGTAACTTTTGAGTAAACATTTTTATATCCATTATATGTTTGGTCTCATTTGCCTTTTATAAATTATATCTATTACTATAGATATAGATACAATAGATAGTATCTATTACTATCTATATTACTACAGATAGGTATACTCAGCTGAAATCAGAGTTAAATTAAAAGTAGGTGGGATTTGTTGTCCTTGTACAATATGATATGAGCATCAGCTGACGCCTGCGTACTCCTTTCCCTGGTCATCAGCAGCAAGGGTAAAGAGACCGGCTGTGCTCCCACCTCTTGCGAGCACCTTCCCCACTGTCAGGACGCAGACCAACAAGGGCACACCACATGGTGATCGTGCTGGAGAGACTGTTGGCAGTAAAGGCAGGGCCTGGGAAGGAATTTCCTCAGCCCTGGGCTCGCTGTCCTTTCCAACACGCTCTCCTCAGCCAGGGTGGGTGGGAGAAGGGTAGCAGAGCCACCTGGGATGGAGTCCTGGGACGGGAGGGACATTGACATTGGAACAACTGACTGGTTGGCTGCCATCACTGTTGAGCTGGTCGAAACCATGGGCAAACTGGGACCAGCTACTTGACTTGGGCCAGCCTTAGTTTCTTATTTTTTAAAATAAAGGTCCTAACTACTACAGAGCTCTCTTAAACAATTAATGATACATGGAAGGCAATAAATAAAAGCATTTGAAGTACCATGTCAATGTGAATGTTCTTTTTTAAGTTAACCTAATTTGAAATACCAATCTCTTCAGACCACCAAGAAGGCTCTCCCATTCTCACACTGTGTTGAGTTATGAGCATCTATCTATTCATGGAACTTGAAATGGAGTTTTACTTGTTGGAGAGTTTGTTCCCAATGGGGTAGGACTCGATTCTTGAGTAATCTCTGGTCACATCTCATGGTCATGTCCTAGCCCACCACAAGCTAATTATGGGGCAATTACATAAATACCTTAAATTTGATATTTTCAATGGAGAGTTGAGTAAAAAAGCATTTTACAAATATTAAGCAACAGTATTCTAGACCTGATTTGGAAGTTAGAGACCTATTTTAATGATTTTTGTTTTTTTTTAAATCATTTAGACCAAGAAAACTATGAAGTTTGGTATTACTTTATTTGAATTAAAAAAATTTTTTTTAAATCTCGGCAGTCTGAAAACATACTAATTATATATTAAAAATGTCATTAAATCAATTTATTGCTTATATTTGTATATTAAATAGAATTAGTACTAAATGATCTTTCAGTAACTTGTTCTTGTCTTCCAGTGAGGATGAACTGGAAGAAACAAATGGAAATAACCCCATTGACATTGAGATTGATCAAAACAAGGAAAGCAAAAAGGAGGTATTTTTTTTCCCTAGTATTGTTTAGGCAAATACATTTTATTACTTGTTCCATAAGTAAAACATTCCTCTTATTCTATTTAATATATTAAGTGCTATGTATAAGGCATCATAAGACTTTTTAAACAATACTCATTTTGCTTTATAGACCTTCAGATTTTGTTTGCTAAGGAACAGAAATAAAGGAAGTCCTAAAGGAAGTGGGATTGTTACCAAGTAAGGATTTTGTCCCCACTAGGCAGCTGTCCTCGGACAGCCTTGTCCCTAGGTCAGGAGTGGTGGGGTGGTACTGGGAGGAGCAGGTGAGGCTTGGGTTCCTCCTCTCAGCCCTCGGGGTCTCCTTCCTCATGATGGCCCGCCCCGGGGGCCTGCACGGTGGTGCTGGAGGGGCTGCAGGGGGCTGGCGGGGACTCGGTGCAAGTTTTCCTTTCACTCAGAACCAACAGCGGTGATGTTGGCAATGAGCCTCACACATGGTGAGTTTTTAATCTTTCACATCTTAAAAGTCATTATGACAGAGGATTCAAGAGACCCATGAATTCCTACAATCGTATATGACTTTTGTTTTGTTTATTTATAACATTTCTTTATTGCAAACTGTCCCCTGAGAACGATGGAGTATCTAGATGATCTTAGTAACCTTTGAAATGGGTGGTAGTCTAAGGTTATTTTGCCCGTTCATAACAATTGAATAAAGCATATGTGGGATCCCTGAGGGCCCTCCAACAAACCCAAGGCTCCTTGCACAGATTGGAAACCCTGAACAACACAGCATTATCTGAGGCAGGCCCCTGGTGGACCAGTGATACAGTCCCTGGAGGAAAGGGCCTCATTGTCCATCGTGCCCAACAGCCCCTTGGTTCAGGCTGGAGGGTTGCATCTCACTGTGGGCTATAACTTATATATTCATACAAGTGTTTTTCTGAAGACAGAGTCTGTATTTATAGTTTCAGTAGAACCTCATAGAGTTCTCTATCTCAGAAGGTTCTAAGGTATGAGAACAGCTGTTTTAGACTGTTCTCGGAAAAAGAAAATGGCCTGGACATACCTAAAATTAAAAATCATGCCAGTAGTACATGGTTTTTCCTAGGCAAAGTAGGAGATCCAGCTAAACAAAAAAGGGAAAATGAAGGTGGTTCACACCCTTAATGATTATCACCCTTACTGTTCACATTTGGGTGTCTTGTTCTAGATGACTCTGAAGTGAATAATATGCCTACTTACAGAATTCTGAATCTGTACTCACTTTTTAAAAAACGTAAAATGGGATATTAATATATAATTTTTTA
Organism: Nasua narica; assembly: GCA_028533885.1. NCBI lineage: Eukaryota > Metazoa > Chordata > Mammalia > Carnivora > Procyonidae > Nasua > Nasua narica. The sequence goes on from CM052797.1 coordinate 123,887,842, forward strand.
AAAGATTGTATTTTATTTATTTGACAGAGAGAGAGAGATCACAAGTAGGCAGAGAGGCAGGCAGAGAGAGAGGGGGAAGCAGGCTCCCCCCTAAGCAGAGAGCCCGATGTGGGGCTCGATCCCAGGACCCTGAGATCATGACCTGAGCCGAAGGCAGAGGCCTTAACCCACAGAGCACCCAGGCACCCCCTTAATATATAATTTTTAATAACCTTTTACGTTTACTCTTTCTTGAACATATCTTCATATCAAATATATTTGTATACATAGTTGTTTGTTTATCATACGCACATAATTCAGTCAAGTAATCTTAAGGGTTTTTATCAGTTTTCCTTCCTGCTTTTTGCTATTGTAAACAATGCTGAAGTGATCCCATAATTAAATATTAGTACACTGAATTTTTCCATTGGAACAAATTTCCAAAGCTGAATTGTTGGGTCAGTGTCTCCTAGTTAACATTTTTAAGGCTTCTTTTGGTATGCTGCTACACACCACCAAACTGAGAACGGGTAATTCTTTCTCGACGGCACTCGAGCCAGAGATTTACATGAGTGCCCAAACAATAAGACCATTTTAATAGTTAGCTAAATTAGATTGTTTGGGAAGTCAAATTGTACCTGCAGTTTTTATGAAGCTTTGTTTTGATGCATTGTTTTGTATTAGGCTCTTCATTTTAAATCAAAGAGGAAAGTCTTGGTTTACATTAATTTCTGTAATTCTTATTTTTATAGCACAATTTCTGATTAAAAGAGAAAATGATTTATATCTTAAGTTCTGTACATACTAAAATGTTGCTTAAACAGATCAATGGTCCATCGGTGATCTTTACTAAACAGCATGGTACTATTAAAGACATAGGTTATTGCCTACTACTATTTTTATGTATTGTTTATGACCACTTGTTCAAGACCTCATTGGCACCATTGTAATTTACAGAGTCTGCTTATCTCAGTGTTTTAAAATATGAAGCAAAAAACCTGAATGTATTCTCAGCTTCATCAGCAAATGTTAATATGCTAACAAAATGAGATTATGAACAATTACAGAAAATTCTTCTTAAAATTGTTATCAGGAAGACAGTATCCTTTCCTTGCCAAGATTTTATTACATTTCATTTCCAAAGGTTTCAGTTTTAGAGAAAGCATTTTAAAAAATTAGCAGCAGTCGTGCATTGTGAAATGACAGCATGTATTTTTGAGGCAAATTACACAGTTGCCCTAAAAGTTAAGTCTCATCCAAAAAGGGGTATATAAAAAAGTCATAGTTTTGTATGGAAGTTTATATTTTAATAAATTTCTGTATAGATTTAAATGGATTTTTATGTATGTGCTAAATCATTTTCTCTTTTCTTTCTCTGGTCCCAAATCCATTTCTTTTGCTAAGAACCATTAGGATAAAATAGCTCCCCCTTCATAGATACAAAGCACACCAGATGAGAATACAGATCTTTTTTTCTTCCTGTATTACTACAGGGAACTGAGAGAGGCTTAGAGTGATAGAAGAAGGTTGTTTATACAGAAGGCAGTGGGTTCTACTTTGGTGTGTTTAGCCCAAATTCAACAGCCAGTGCCTTTGTTAACTGCCTGTTAGAGTCTGTAGATGGTGCTCAGGGTGTGACATGGTGTCTGTCTTCCGTTGTTCATGGCCGTGTCCCGAAAATGTGCTTGTCACTGCTCCTTCGGCATTTTAATGTTTTACAGTCGCATTTATCAAATATGTGTATCGTGCAGGTGCCCCCTACGGAGACACTTCCTCAGATCAAAAAAGAGAAACATAGTACACAAGCTAAAAATAGAGCAAAAAGGAAACCTCCCAAAGGAATGTTTCTGTCTCAAGAAGATGTGGAGGCTGTTTCTGCCAATGCCACGGCCGCCGCCACGGTGCTCAGGCAGCTAGACATGGAGCTGGTCTCAATCAAGCGGCAGGTACCTCGGGTTCGGTCCTGGGCGCAAGGGCTTACGGTGCTCCAGAGGCCTTTGTATGTTTCACACACCTAGTTGTGCTCTTCACAAGTCTCTAAAGGGCATTTTATTTCTAAGGGATTGGACAGAAGATCTTAGGTACTGATCCATTGATGTTTCTTAAATTAACTTTGAAATTGAATATTTATATGTATTTGTGTGTGTGTGTGTGATTTTCACAGTGTGAGCACACCTACCACACAACCACCCTCTTGATCAAGAGAAGAAACGCTGCCTCCTGAGCCCCATTCATGTCCCCTTGTAGTCCCTGCCCTTCGGGGACTCAGTGTTGCCCCCAGCACCTCACTAATGCCCCTCTCACTCATTACCCACCTTTTTTGAATAGCTGACTACTGTTCTGACTTTTTTTTGTTTTTTAAAGACTTTATTTGTTTATTTGACACCGAGAGAGAGATCACAAGTAGGCGGAGAGGCAGGCAGAGAGAGGGGGAAGCAGGCTCCCTCCTGAGCAGAGAGCCCGATGCGGGGCTCGATCCCAGGACCCTGAGACCATCACCTGAGCCGAAGGCAGAGGCTTTAACCCACTGAGCCACCCAGGTGCCCCTGGTCTGACTTTTTAAACCACACATTATTTTTATTCATTTTTGGATTTTATCTAAACAAAATCATACGATGTTGTTTCTTTTATTTCCAGCATTCATTCAACATATGAGATCCATCCAGGTGGTGTAGCGCTATGGGTGTTCTTTCTTGTTACTGTATAAATATCTTGCGACTTACCCATTATACTACTAGTAGATACTTTAGGCCATTAACAAATAGTACTGCTGTGTTTTTTTTATATGACTCTTGGTGTATTATGTATGCATCTTTGTTGGATACATAGCTAAGTAGAATTGCTGAGTTATAGAGTATGCATATGACCAACATTGTATTTTATTTCCTTTTCCCTTCCCCTCCCCTCCCCTCCCTTCCTCTCCCCCTCCCCTCCCCTTCCCTTCTTTTCCTTTCAAGGGCAGGGAGTTGTGCAGAGGGAAAGGGAAAGAGAGTCTCAAGCAGGCTCCACACTCAGCGCAGAGCCTAACATAGGGCTCGATCTCATAGCTCTGAGATCATGACCTGAGCCGAAACCAGTCGGATGCTTAACCCACTGAGCCACCCAAGGGCCCCTGTCCAGCATTTTCAAAAACAATGCCAAACATTTTTCCAGGGTACTCATGTCAATTTATGGGAGTTTGGTTATGCTACATCAGGGCTTACTAAATGCAGCACTATTGACATTTGGGGCTGGATAATAACTTGTCCTGAGGAGCTGTCTTATGCCTTGTAGGATGTTCAGCAGCCTCTCTGGCCTTTACCCCCTGGATGCCAGTAGTACCTTGCCCCCATCGGTTGTGCCGGCAGAAATGTCCTCAGGCATTGCCTAATTACCCCTCCCTCGGTGTGGGGGCAGAATTACTTCCTCCTTCCCGTCCTGAAGCTTGCTTGCCTTTTCACTTTCTTAATGGTTCATCTTTTGATGAAATTTTTAATTTTAAGGTAGTCCAGTTTCTCCTTCTTAGCTTTTATGGTTAGTGCTCTTAAGTTTTGTTCAGAATCTTTCCTAAGATTATAAAGATACTCTCCCGTACTGTCTTCAGAGTGTTGTTTTGGCCTTCACATTTTGATCTTCAGTCTGTCCGGAAGTCTCTGTGTACTGTGACGTGTAGGGTTGGCACTTGTGAGTTAATAGTACTGTTGACTGAAGACTATCCTCCTCTCACCTCAGTGCATTAGGACCTTTATTTTAAATGCCATGTCCATATATGCAGGATCTGCTTTAGGGTTTTCTGTTGTTAGCGCTGGTCTGTGTGTCCATTCTTTGCCGAGACTACCCTGCCTTAATTATACCTACCTTCCGGATCTGAGTATCTGGTCTAAATTATAAGTTCTCCAAGATAGTCCTGGCCCTTTGTGTTTCCATATAAAATTTAGATTCACCTTCTCAGTTTCCAGAAGAATAATTCTTCTAGAATTTTTATTGGGATTGTATTGAATGTATAGATCAAAATAGAGGCTTAACATTAACCTGGAGAACTAACCTAGACTCATGAACATAATCTGTCCCCCCACCAACACAGATCTGTAATTTCTCAGTGTTGGGCCGTTTCTGTGTCCAGGGCTTTGTCGAAGGTACCCTAGATATTTGGTACGTTATGATGATCTTGTAAAGGATACTGTTTTTAAAATTAATCCTTTTTTGATTATTTGTGTCATAGGAGGAATGGGTCATCATTTGAGTCTGATTTTACAAGGTACATTTAAACTGCAAATTGAACTGAGTAGCCTAAAGTTGTCCTTTCATTAGTGTTCCTCCCCTCCCGCATCCTGCTCGCTCTGGAATTCAAGGCAAATTGTGGACTGATGGTTTACTTGTATTTTTTTGCTGCTTTTGACTCGTTGGTCTTGATGGTTCTGTGGAAGGTTAAATAGAAGGCCAGCCATCATTTGACAGATGCGAGGAGGGGCTGTGGGCCTGGTCTGTCATCACAGATTCGAGGAGGGGGCTGTGGGCCGGGTCTGTCATCTCTTGTCTGGTGGTAGCACGGAGCAGGACCCAGTGTCCCCATGCAGTCAGAGGATTGGCTTCCAGGCTTGGCTGCTGGCACAGCTGCACCCTAATCTTAGGAGAATCACTTAATCTTTCTGGGCCTCTTTTCAAATGCGGAGATTAATCCTGCCTGCCTGATCTTACAGGCTCTGAGGGCTGGCGCTGGAAGCCCTCTGCCAGTGGCTGGGAGCTTCCGCGTGCATGTCATCTTCCTCTGCAACGGGACCTGTTTCCCTCTGCCGAGTGAGGTCCTAACACTTGCCCTTCAGCGATAGCACCTGGAGGAAAGAAAGTGAGACCCCTTCTTTCGTGGCGTGGGACTGACACTGCAGCCGTAAGGTCCTTGGTTCTGCAGGCAGGGTCGGGAGCAGGCCTGGTTATTGAAGGTAGCCGCTTGGCGCCCAGCCGGAGTAGAGAGGGCTGCGTCCGCAGTGAGGGGGGTGCTTTAGCCCCCACGGCCCGGCGAGGCTGCTGCCAGACGCACTTGCCGACTCGCAGCGCAGCCGGCCCGTCCCTGCGCATGTCCTCAGGGTGCATCCACGTGCGGCGGGGCATTGGGGAAGGGCTCGCGTGAGCGGGGCAGGAAGCCTGGCCAGCAGCAGCCTAAACAATTCCCTGTTGAGAACAATTGTTCTCAAACAGCAAGAAGTCCCAGCGCCAGTGGTTGCTGGCATCAGCCCTTCTGTTCCTTGGTGTTGTCGAGGACCCCGATTCTCCCACATTTTCCCCTCTGCCACTCTTAGTGTCCTGGCTTTTCGTCCTGCGGCTCTCTCCCGTTGGGAGCTTCAGAAGCCACTTTGCAGCCCTCACATCTGCGTTCAGGGCAGAAGAGGAGGGGCTGGGGCAGAGCCGGCCTGCCTGTGCTCTTAGCCTTACCGGGAACTCCTCTCCTCTCTGCGTGCTGGAGCTTTGCGGAACGGCTCCTCCTAGCTCCGAGGAAAACCACCAGCCTCTGTGGACGATGCCTGTGAGAGGGGGGCTGGGAAACAAACGTCCGTTAGGTTAGCCAGCGGCCAGCGCCTGCCGCGGTGGGCGCTCCTGAGCGAGGAGGGGACAGCCACACGATGAAGCAGACCGGTCGCATACAGCTGGGAGGTCTAGCTAAGGCTCCAGGCCAGGTCCACTGCTTTCTTGTCTTTTCTTTAAATGCTGCCTACTTTCATGTCCTATTTCTCATGCAGCTTGTTGCACTCTGGCTTTCTTTCCTGTTGGCGTGATGTTGGCCGCTAAGCCCTATTCTTATTCTGGTAGTAAACACTGAGTATTTCTGACAAGGAAAATACATTAGGAAGAGAGATAAAGGTTAATGAGAATTTAGAGATAACTTTTAGTTCAGAACTTGTGGATGTTTTGCCATGTAGTCACTTAAGTGATCTCTGTGCTGCTGTATTGATTTTAAAGAGAAAATGCATGTGGTAAATAGGTTGGTCTCCTTAGAAAAAGTATGTTACTTAATCACAACACAACACATGCCCCGTTTTATATCTATGTGAACAACAAGCTGGAGCAAGTAGAGTAACATTTAACTGGGCCGCTCAGCCACATGGAGTATTCTAGATTGTTGACTTTTGAGAGTTCACTAATTCCCTGTCACAAGTTTCTAGGCCTAGTTTTTAGCCTAAGGAGAGTTCGATGAACATAATCTGGAATGTCTGACAACATTTTTTTGGGTGGCTGGTGCCTGAGAGCTCCGAGCAAGAGTCTTGAGACCCTGCTGTTTGAGTGGGTAGCCAATAGACACGCGTGGCCATTTAAGTTCAAGTTTGGATTAAAGTAGAAGATGTGAAAAATTTGATTCCTTAGTTGCAGAAGCTACATTTCAGGTGCTTAGTAGTGACGTGTGGCTGGTGGCTCCCACGTCAAGCAGCCACCGCCGCAGAACAGTGCTGTGTCAGAGCGCTTTCTGGGAGGTGACACTGCCCTGAGGGCTCGGCGTCACTGTCCTCATAGCTCGCGGTGAATCAGTTTCTGGTACTAGTTTATTTTATTTGACTTGTACTTTTTCAAAAATAAACTAAAGCAAATTTCAGTAAATCAGGGTCCTCAGTTTTGGTTTTACTATGGAGTAAATTTTGTGCACATTTCCTCTATTTTCCTTTTCAGTTGTTTCTATGTTCTGATTTGACGTTAATATGGAAAGATTTGGCGTGGGCTGTTTCTGGTAGGTTTTGAGTAGCTTACGAGTGGCAAACAGGCTCACTTTCTGGTCCCTGAGAGCGCTGGTCTTACTTACTGGGTCACCGGCCTCCTGTACGTCTCCACTCCATTTTAAACCTTTTAGAAGAAGTAAAACATAGGAAAGGAAGTGCAAAACTAGAATTCTGTGAAGCGTAAGTACTTGAAAATGAAATTTCCATCTAGGTGTAAAAAGATTGATAGAGGAGAGAATTATTAAAGTGTCCATGAGACTGTGTCCTTCACCACCATCTCCTCTAGGCGCCCATCCTCTAGAGTACCTCTTACAGTCCTGCTTTTCTTTGTCTTAATAAGGTTTCTGCTTTTGAGGGCACCTTTTGCTCATGAGTGTCTTTGAGGTTTTATTTGGGAAAATGAATTTGTTTCTCTCCTTGCTTGCTTTTTTTTTTTTTAAAGATTTTATTTATTTATTCGACAGAGAGAGAGAGATCACAAGCAGGCAGAGAGGCAGGCAGGGGGAGAAGGCGGAGGCAGGCAGGGGGAGAAGGCGGAAGCAGGCTCCCCGCTGAGCAGAGAACCCGATGTGGGGCTCGATCCCAGGACCCTGAGATCATGACCTGAGCCGAAGGCAGAGGCTCAAACCACTGAGCCACCCAGGTGCCCCTCCTTGCTTGCTTTTTTTTGCCCATGGGATTATTCAGAAAGGAAAAAACCCTAGGGTCAGAGTCCTCCTGGTGCTTGGTCCAGAAATGCCTCTGCACGTAGGGCTGAGCAGGAAAGGCCCATTTCCAGGGCCCAGCTCATTCAGGAGTCTCTGGAAGTCAGGAGGAGCCATGGGTTGGTTCAGTGGTTGGTGTTGTTTGATTGGTAGGGGCTGTGAAAGATTAGGTGCATCGCGTCCAAACGATAATGTGGAAAGATAATTTGTGAGAAAGTGAAGGATTGCAGTTGATCAAAATTAGGCTTGTGGGAAACTGACATATTGCTTTCTTTTTCTTCTCATTCAAGAAGGCTGCACTGTGGGCTTTTGCCTTGTGTGGTTCCTGGACAGGCAGTGCTTGGGACTCTGGAGGCTGCCCTCACAGTCCTGCTCTTCTCTTTGGCCTTGACTCTCCGGGCTCTGCTCCTGGGGCTCAATTCTGTGTGGCGGGAAGCCCAGGCATCGCCTGTCTTTTGTGTCAGACTCCAGATACGCTACTCAGGGGATGAGCTGTTACGAAATGATGGGTTAGCACTGTGCACACAGGGGCCCTTTCACCGCCATGCCCTCCTTCTTGTCCCCTGTCTGCTTCTCTGAGCAAGTCAAAGCATCTAGTTAGATGCTCTGAAGGGATACTATAGGGACCCTTGGCTACCATACAGATCAAGTACTTCTTTGCTCTTGGCTTTTTTTTTCCTTTTACTTTTTTTTAGTTCTATTTTCTTTTCATATCTTTATACAGGTTTTTCATTTTTTAAATTAAAATATGTTCTTCTTTCTCTTAGATTCAGAATATTAAACAGACAAACAGTGCTCTCAAAGAAAAACTTGATGGTGGAATAGAACCATATCGGCTTCCAGAGGTAGGATTATGTTGATATCATCTTAGAATTCATAACCAAGTTTTCTGGGCTTAAGAATTTAATGCCTGTATGATACAGCTCCAGTATACATCCCATAGAAAGGTATAGACATAATTTTGAAAACCTAGTTGATGTTGAAATTCTAATAGAAAAAATAAGATTCATTAACCTAAGGACGTAGGCAGCCGTAAATGCATTTTGCTCACATGACTCATTTGGACATGCAGGTCATTCAGAAGTGTAATGCTCGTTGGACCACGGAAGAGCAGCTTCTCGCGGTACAAGGTATGAAGAGTCCTTCTTGTGGGCTTGGGGCTGTGGCCGCCTTTAGGGAAAGTCACGCCTCACATCCCACCACTTGTGGGAGTGGTGTCTTGGGTTCTGAATGGTCAGAAACGACAAGACTCCAAAAGCAGCAGATTGTCAGAATTTCATGGTTGGAGGTATTCTAGCCTGGGGATCCTGGAAAGAGGAATGCAGAGTGTCCATAGCCACAGGATGGGGGCTGGCCGACTTCAGGTATCTTGGGAGACGTGAAAGAAGGTGCAGATTTCTGGATGACCGGGTCCCACTGGACTTCTTGGATCCGTCATCTACAAAATGGACCTACATTGCTGCTTTGTCCTCACTGGTATAATACGTTAAGACAGTGCCTGCTGATGGGATCGGGAGGGAGACTCTCAATCTCGGTAAACAAACCGAGGGTTGCTAGGAGGTGGGGGAGGGATGGGGTGGTTGGGTGATGGACACTGGGGAGGGTGTGTGCTCTGGTGAGTGCAGTAAAATGTGTAAGCCTGAGGACTCACGGACCTGTACCCCTCGGGCAAATAATACATTATATGTTAATTTAAAAAAAAAAGATAGTGGCTGCTGTTAGACGCCCCCTATGCTTTCTTATCTAGATGAAAGAAGGGGTAAGTCTTAAGTCATGTGGGTTTTTCAAAGCTGTTTTTCGCCTATATTGAAAAAACAATGCTCTCTTACATCCTTAGCCATCAGGAAATATGGCCGAGATTTTCAGGCAATCTCAGATGTGATTGGGAACAAATCAGTGGTACAAGTGAAAAACTTTTTTGTAAATTATCGACGCCGCTTCAACATAGATGAAGTTTTACAAGAATGGGAAGCAGAGCATGGTAAAGAAGAGACCAATGGGCCCAGTAGCCAGAAACCTATCAAGTCCCCGGATAATTCTATCAAGATGCCTGAAGAGGAAGACGAGGTAAATCTGAAACACTAGGATCGCTGCCAGCTTCATGCTCGATACTCGGTTTCTTCTTTGATGGCCTTTCTCAGCTGTAGAAATATTTTTAGCTCTCAGCTCTGTCAGTGACTTGACTTTTACCTATAAATACCACAATAGTTGACGCCAGTCAGTTTTTGGTCACTAGGTATATTACTCACATTTTAATTCCTGTACAAATTCTTAGTTCCAGCCACAAAATATTCGACATTACCAACTTTTCTTAAATGGAGTAAGAACTCAGCCGTAAAACAGTGAATTGGAAGTGCCTTGAGCAGTGTCAGTCAAGCTCAGTCCTGTGAGGTGGGTTGTTCTCCCAGTGGGGGTTTATGAACTTGCTGGGGACTCAGCACAGCTAGCCAGCCGGGAGCTCCGAGGTCTGTCTCTGTTGTCCCCAGTCATCTGGCCTTTGATGCTGTGTGGGGCCAGTGGGTTTAAATACCGATGGGGACAATTCCTGGCTGGCGGCCGACATTTGGGGACAATTCCGACGGCTGGCCGTCTCTCCTGGATAGCTGCGCCCATCTCGTCCGCCGACTCAGCCCACTGAGGCCGCCGGATTACGGAGGCTGTGCCGCGCCATCTGCTGTCAGCCTGCTTCCTGGGGCAGGGCTGCCGGTCATTTCTGCAGCTAGTCTGGCCAGCCGTGCGACGCGTACTTTACCCCACTCCCACAGAGGAGGGAAATGGGCCTAGGTAGGGGTAAGAGTTTGTTGCCAGCCACTTGACACTTGAGTTTGTTCACTGACACGGGACTCTGAGGATTAATTGAGCTTTACAGGAAAAGTCACTTTCTCATCAAAGCCTCTCCCAGACCATGCAGGATTGATTTGAAATTATATATTCCGTATTGTCTGTGCTCCCCCTTTACTCGAAGAGGCTGGTTATAAAAGCAGCCGGAGCCCCCCCACCCCCACCCCCGCCGTGACCTGAGCACACAGAGTGCCTCTGCGCCGATCTGCATGGCCACAAGGCCCTTAGGTCTGTCAGAGGGTGTTAAACATCCCCACTTTGTTAGACTCTTTAGAGCTTTCTACCAGAAAATCCTTGTAATAAGTGTACAGAATTTATATCGTTAACAATGTGAGTGTTTCCCACACGCACGCACGCCCAGCCCGAGATCCTGGAACGTAGCAGCAAGTGAGCAGAGAGAAGGGGTTTGCAGCTTTTAGCAGTAATTATTGTCCCAGTACTAGTTGCCACATTAGCTGCAAATTAACTTCCCTCATGTCCTAGACTCAAGAAGTGTTGAAAGATGAGAATTACCAGGGAAGGAACATTAGACTTTACAAGAATGACAGCCTCCATGTGTGTTTTTAAGCTGTAGTCCCAGGAAGCAGAAATAATAAGAAGCTCTGACTCTCTTCCTTCTTAAAATCTAATCGAAGTGGGTGTTGGCAGGGTTAGCCTAAAAAACGTGGTTGTAAATTTGGGACCAAGGGCCGTCACCAATGGGATGGGATGTGAGCTCTTTCCCATATACTTTCCTCCCTTTTCTTAAGCCTGGTTTATTCACTGACAGTTAATGTTTCTTTCTTTGTAGTCCAGAAGGGCCCTTCTTCATGGTCCACTCACCATGTTGATTGCACATCAAAATACCCACCTAGTTCTCTTCCCAGACTCTGGGAGCGTTGGCTCACCCGTGACCACGTTTCCCACCAAGCAGCGTGTCTTCATTTGTGTCTGGTGGTTGATCTTCCATGTGTCTGTTTGCCCAACCTTCTCTTCAAAACCAGCGCTGTTACCCGACTTCTCTCTCATGGATGATCTTTATGTTGTCTCTAAACATTTTTACCTCTTCAGTCATTTAAATCCCCACCATCACACACATTATTTCCTTTTATTTGGTCCCCCCCTTCCCCTTTCCTCCTTCCCTTCTTCCTTCCTTTCTAAAAATTCTATTTCTTTGAGAGAGAGCGAGAGCAAGAGTTATCACAGAAGGAGTCGAGAGGGGGAAGCAGGCTCCCCGCCGAGCAGAGAGCCTGATGCGGGGCTCCATCCCAGGACCCTGAGATCATGACCTGACCCAAAGGCAGAGGCTTAACCAGCTGAGTCCCCCAGGCGCTGCAGTCCCTTTCTTACGCTCCTTGTCGTACCAGCCTTCCTGCTCCACCACCCTGTTTCTCTGTTCTCTGTGTCCATGAGGGGCCTGAGGAAACTTGTTAGAATGCTGGTTAGCTGCTGTGTAGTCAGTGCCCAGAACTGGGTGCCCCTGTAATTTCTCATTCTTGTGTAGTCTGTGGATCTAGCAACTGAGAAAGAGGTCTGCTAGTGTCCTGCTCGCCCCTTCTGCCCTCAGATTTTATGTGGTAAATGGAGCGCAAATGAAGAGGAGGACATAGAATATCCAGAAGTCCCAGTAACATAATAGCCTGTTAGCTGTAGGCTTTTTTTCCTTCAGGGCTGAGAAGGGAAGGCAGTGTATGGGTTTTGAGCTTTTGAGGTTCCGAGTTCTCTGAGGTGGACAAGGACGCGGTACAGAACAGGGGTGGGTGCACGGCGGGGGATTGGGGGTCCTAGACAGGACTGGCTCGGAGGTGGTCTCCCTCAGAGTTACAGAATGACTCGAGTGTGTTAGGAGTGAGGAGAAGTCACCTGACCTGACTGACAACTGTTCTCATAAGTTGTGATGACGCCCGAAGGAACCCCTGTTTCAGCCCTGGGGTTCATAGCCCCCTGGTTTCCCTAGCCGTGAGAGAGACATCAGGAAAGTAGCAACGAGCACGAAGACACCTTGTAACCTTCTGGTTTGGGTCTGGGCATCCGTTCTGGTTGGGAAATGCTTTTGAGGCTTTTAAAGAAGATCCTGCGATCTTCGCCGATCTTCACTCCCCTGTGTGCCTGTGTCCCGGCTGTTGGCTGAGCGGGGAGGTACCGTGGCCTCCCCGCAGCCAGTGCTGACGCGCCCTTTCCCGGGATTTCATCTGATCCTGTGGGTAGACGTCACGATCGTGTCGATTCTGCAGATGAGGCAACAGAAAATGGAAAAGAAATAACTCATCCAAGGATCCACATCTAGAAAGTGGCAGAGCCAGGGTTCGAGCCTGAGCTGTCGGGCCGTGGAGGCCGCCCTCGTACCCGGCCTGCCATGCCGAGGCCCCGCCCTCAGGGACACGCGTGTGCGCGGGATCCGCGGGCGGCCCGCAGCCTCTCGCCCGGGCTCACCACGACCGAAGTAGCGGTTCGTGGTGTCGACCTGCTCTTTGATTCTTTTTTTTTCTTTTTCGCCCTTCTCTCCTCAGGCTGCTTCTGTTCTTGACGTCAGATACGCCTCTGCTTCATGAGAAACTCTGGTAGCTTTGAGCACTTGGTCTGGACGACTGTGATCCGGGGTATCAGGTACTACAAGACATCACCTCGCCATCTGCACCATCTCTGTGGACAAGCAGCTCTTACCAAAAACGGCGTAACTTCAGTCCTGCTCCACCTGCCTTAATCCTGTGCTCGCTCCTCCGTGTTGGCGCCACTTCCCCGAGAGCCCCTTCGCATCTCTCACTCTGCCTAAGTGCTGGGGAGTCTCGTGGCCTGCACGCCTCCGGGACTCGGGGGCCGCCCCCCAGCCGGAGCTCCCGAGCCCCCCGATGGCGGCTCTGCCCAGTGAGCAGCAGCTTCAAACAGGTAGCCCACTTGGAAGGCACGACTCTGTTCCTGCATGGCCTGCAACTTCTCCTTTGTGCATAATGTAATTTTCAGAGTGACTGTGACCCTGTTGGCCTTTTAGAAAGTTTCTCTTGTTTTCTGAGGCAATCACCTAAGTGATATCATGCTACTTTGGAAATCACAGTATACTGGCAGACTGCGTTATAAATACTCCATTGTGCCAACATCCTGAGACAGCTCGCATTTCCCCAAACGTTGGGTGTAATTATGGTTTGTAAATTTAGCTGGCTTAAATCTCACCCTTCTCCCTTCCTAAGGGGTAGAAAAGCTCATTCACAGCAACTGTCCTTGGACATTAGCTTAAAGGGAACGTGGACCTCAACACTTTCTGCCTTCAGCTTTCAGCATTGTAATCCCAGGACGGGAGCCATCCTGTCTTTCTGGATCCCCCCGCCCCACCATCCAGCTCCAAGAGACGCGGTCCACACCCCTGTACCTGGTGCTCGTGCATTGGAATTGGTGCCTTCTCCTTCCGGCGACCATGCTATCAACCCTTTTTCTGTTCTAGTGTCTTATTTCTTCTTTAAAGTTTCTTGCTTGCCAAAGATAACATCACCGAGATGAGGAGACAGGGGAGAAATTGCTGCAGATTCTGACAGAGTGCAGATTTTAAATGTCAGGTCAGCTCACTCCAGGGTATTAGAATAGCTGGTGAGGGTTTTAGAAAAGCCACACATTGTTCCCCGTCCTGTCGCTGTGCCCGGCCCTCTACATGTCACTCCATAGAGCTTTTTTGTCCTTCGTATACTGACGTGATGATATAAACGCCATCCTTTCTCTTTTAATACGATAGTACAGGACAGAGAAGCGACCAGTTTATTGGCTCTAGGAAGACCAAGATGAAAGGAAAATGTACAAAGTGGTCTGTAATGCCTTTTGGTTGGACTGGGAACAAGTAAACGTTTCTAATAAATGTTTTGAGATTTTCAGAATCACTTATTCTCGTACCAGACTGTGGACCCGCTGCGGGGCTGAGGGATAGACTGTCAGACTGCGTTCTCGTGTAACCCGTGTCCCACCCGCGGTCCAGCCTGCACTAAATATGTTGAAGGAGCTTTTGTTGTTGTTGTTTTGCATCATTTAAATATTTTTCCTGCTTTCAATACCAAAAAGAAAAAAAAAATGCAGATGCTTTAAGGCACAAACAGAATTCTTAAGAATTTAAAATATGCAATTAAAATTTGATGTGTTTTGACTCCCAAGCACCTTGCTTCACCCCCACCCCCCTTTTTTTTTTAAAGTCAGCTGATTGTCTCTTTAGGAAGAGGGTCAGCTAGAAACCTAGGTTATTTGGAATTGTATGTTTTTAGAAATCTGGAGAAAGGTCATTCACAAGGGGAGTAAAATGGGACTTTCCCGACTTTCGTCATCTTGTCCCCTCACAGGGTGTTTGTGGGTCAGGTAAGAGCGTGTGAAGAACAGCGTCCAAGGAGGCCAGAGGGCAGTCACAGCTCGCTGCCCCCACCTAGACGGGGTAGCACAAGAACACTAGTCACGAGGTAGGGTCTGTTTGGGCTTGTATCCTAAGCCTGCTGTGTAATTGGAAAACGGCAGGTGAACCAAGGAGAGGAGGTGGCGAAAGTTTTGCACATCGCTTAAAGGGGACACTAGGCAAGAAGCGAGGCCGTAGGTTATCTTTGCTTCTTCTCAAGGCCTCCTTCCTCTTTACGGAAGCAGCAGGTAGTTTGCTGCTGTGGGTCTCGTTCTGCCGGTAGATCTGCTCCTCTCTGCATGCCTGGGCTGTTTTCCTTCTGGCAGTGTGTGAGAGGCCCATGTTCTTAGGGAGTGGGGCAGGTAGCGTGCCAGCGCCAGACCCCCTGACGTCTTCTGCACCGTCGCCTCCCGGACTCGCCCGGCTGTGCGGAGTCACTGCGCCAGTGTGCTCGGCCGCCCCCAGCAGCCCGGTTCTGGCGTTCTTTCCACGGGAAGGGGGGGGCATCGTTGTTGTCGTTTGCCAGAAGGAAAAGATGGTTCTCTTTGCCTGCCTCCTTCCTTGTAGTTTCAAGCATAACGTAGCACTGTGTTTAAAACTATTTCATTACACTGTCTTTGCAATGATGTTGTAAATGCAAGAAATGACTTAGCTTTAAAAGCTGAGTGATCTTATTTATGTGAAACCCCTTTTTTAACATATCAAGATTTCGGTGCATCAGCAGGTCGTGTTTGGATGTGGAAGGGTCCACAGTGACAACTGCTTCGGATGCAATGTTCACTTAAGCTTTGTCTTCTTAAAAATTGATCAATGTGAATGTCATAATTATATATATATTTTTGTGGAAAATTTCTCCTAAGTATAAGTTATTGTGCAAAATATAGTACCATTGAAGCAAATGATAGTTTAACTTTTAGTTTAGAAACCCTAAAAGATATAAATTGTATTGCATATGCATTAAAAGTTTGTTCTATTTAATTTTATGTAGGTGTGTAAAGTGTTAGGTAAAAAATTTTCACTTATCCATTTAAACACCTTGTTACTTGAATATTGCGTTGACTGGTCTGAAACAGTGACCGACCCTGTAACATAGCTCTTTGAACAGGGACGGCCGTGCCTCAGTTGTGCTGATCTTGCCGGGGGCGCACAGTCAGGCGCCCGTGGTTACTGGAGCACACCTGCTGTGTGGTCTTGGTGTGTTCGCGCCCGCCAGGACGCCGGTTCCTCAGAATGGCTTTGGATCGTTTTTAACCTATAAAGACCCTTCGATGGTCACCAGCCTCTCTAATCAAAAAATGAGAATGAAAACATTGTTGAGTTTTACAAGCTTACTGTGGTGGACTAAGTAAGCAGTTGTTTTCTGTGTATAAAAGTTCCCTCAGACACCACACACCACTATAAGTGTGCTCATTGTCACTTTAAATTTCAACTATGCCCTATTTTTGTCTTTCTAAATATCAGATGTACTATTGGTATAATTGCATACCAAAAATAAGCCCAACAGTGCATTACACTAACTGGATCCCTGCTTAATGGAGCAAAGGAAAGACGGAGCCAACTCAAACGAGAGCCTCGTTTCCTCTCTCGTCCGGCCTGTGTCTAAGCCCAGTGACCCAGGATCCAAGCTTTCAGTATCAAGTGAAACTTGGCTTCACGTTGACTCAAGGTAGTTAGCTAATCTGAACCTAGTGATCTTGTGCAATGCTCACCAACCAGTCCTCTCTCTGCCCCTCCCTGGGTCCCTGCAGCTTTTCCTCCTTACCCGAAAGCACAATTGCAGCAATGTTACAATTCAGAAGAAGGAAGGTCAGTAGAGTCTATGCATGTCGTGTGATAATGAGTGTTTACAGTCACCTTCTCCGAAAATTAAAATTTATACTGGAGTGGATAGTATTCCATTATGTAGACCTATCAACTTTGCTAAGTGCTTTTTAGATTGCTTAAAAATTTTTCAAGATTTTAAAAGATGTATAAGGTTAAGTTTGCAAATATAATGGAAATGCTGTATATCTTTTGAAGTGATAAAATCCACGTTGGAATTTTAAAGAAAATATGTTGTAATAATGCTGTTGTAAGTACTATTTTAATGTCTCTTTCTGCCTGTTTTCTATATCAGCACACTCATGGTGAATGTTCATAGCATTATAATTGCTTAGCCATCGAATGATAACATTTGTTAGTGGAGATCGAAAAATTTATTTGTGAAATTCTGCAGAATTCATTTTTCTATTTCTAATATTTGCTGAAGTTAAATAAAAAATTTTCAAGCCATTGACGTAATAAAATACGAGACAAACCATTTTCTGCGCCCTCCCCTTTCCGTCAGAGCAGTGGCCTGCCAGTGCATAGTGGGGTTTTCTGTTGGTCCTTGCGGTTTCAGAGTGTAGACACCCCGAGAATTACACCATTGGAAGCAGCCACAGATGCCTTCTATGTTTAGCCTATGGTGCTCCTTGAACTGCATTTTTTTTTTTTTAAGATTTTATTTGACAGAGAAAGATCACAAGTAGGCAGAGAGGCAGGCTCCCCGCCGAGCAGAGAGCCCGATGTGGGGCTCAATCCCAGGACCCTGAGATCAGGACCTGAGCCAAAGGCAGAGGCTTTAACCCACTGAGCCACCCAGGTGCCCCAGAACTGCATTTTTTAAAAATTTTATTTTAATGTACGATGATCTTCTGGTTGGGACCAAGTCGATATAATGTGAATTCAGAAAAGTTGGCAGCTGTTGAGGACTTAACGTTTTAAGGCTCAGTGAGAGGACATTTTTTTCCCCATTAGTAGTTTTTCTCTTTTCAGCGGGACCAGGCTTGCCACCTGGATGCTGGCCTCTGCAGGCCCTGGACTGTGGCAGTGAAGAGGCCGACCACCGCCTTGTCGCCCCTGGTCCGCCGAGCGTGGACACAGCTCTGACCCCAGCACCTCCGAGTGGTATGAAGAGCACTCTCAGCGCCCGCCGGCTGCTCTGCCGTCTCCGCGTCCGTAGCCAGAATGTGGGGTCTGCTAGAGAACTGCTAGAAGAAGCCGGCCCCCAGACCAGCGCTGCTGCAGGCAGCATTTGGGATGCACAGAGTCCCTCTCCGTGTGTGACTTGGCAGAGGGTAGAAGGGGGTTTGCAGGACACCTGTGAGAGCCCCTTGCCCAGTCACCACACTCTCGGCATCACAGGAGAGCACACCTCCGGGTGCTGCCGGAGGGTCTCCCTGGGTGACGCCTGGGGGCAGCACCCGGGAGGGGCGGACAGAGGCTCAGGCCACCACGTGTGACTCGTGGAGGTGCCTCGTGGTACCGAAAGCACCCCGGGCTGTCCTGCCAGGAAGTGGAAGAAGGGAAACTGAGGGAGAGTGCAGGCGCAGGGAGAGGAGAGGAGGGTCAAGGCTGAGGGAAGGAGGTGGCCCACTGTCAGTGGTGCTGGACGTCTGCCAGGATGGGAGCCAAACGGGCTGCTTGGGCTCGGCCTCCATTGCCTTAGAAGGGTGACCAGTCAGGGTGGTCTAAGGGAAGGAGGTGGAGGGAGTTAGAGCAGTGCTGGGGGGAGGGGCTTCCAAAGGCTGGCCTAGGCCGCCACCCCTGTGTGGGGCCTCAGGCAGTGGGGACTCCTGCCATGGGTCCCGACGTCGAGGGTGCTGGAGGGAGCCCAGGCACTGCTCGTGTCTCGGGCCCCGTCGCCCCCAGTCTCTGCCGGCGCTGCCGCACGTGCAGCTGACCGCTGTCCTGAGTGGCAGGCGGTGGGGGCAGGGCCGGGGGACAGCCCCTGCAGGCCACGGTGGTGACCGACTGGGAGCGGTCCCTGTTGCTCCTCCTTCCCTGGGAGCCCGCATCGTGGGTGCCGCTCTCCGGTGCGCCCGGGGCCAAGGCCACACGAGGCGGCAAGAGTGTCTCTGCCCGCAGGTGTGTCCCGGGCTGGATCGCCTCTGCTGAAGGGAAAGGCCTCGAGAGCGCTCGCCAGCCTGTATTTCGGGAAAGGGAGCGGCAGCACCCCTCCGGGCTCCTGGCTCCATCCGAGCGCCTGTCCTAGAGGCCAGCCCGCTGCGCGCAGGGGCCTCGGCGTCCTGTGCAGGCCGAGCTGGCCAGTCTCCTTTCTCTCAGCGATCAGGAGCGTGCTTGCTTCCCGCGGCAGCGGGGTGACCCCGAGGGAGCCTGTCCGCCGGCGCAGCCTCCCAGGTACATGGCCCTGGGGCCACCGCTGGCCTTCCCCCTCTTTGAGCTCTCCTTCCCTGGACTGCGCCCCCCGCCCGGGCTCCCGCTAGCCCGCCGGGGCCTGAGCGCACTCAGGCCCAGCTCCACTCCCCGGTCCGCCCGTCCGTCCCTTGAAGTGACCCGTCCAGAACGTGTCTGCCCTGCCTGTCCTTGCACGTTCTCGGTGTAGGCACGGCTGTGTCTCTGTCGCCTGCCTCGGAGTCCCCCTCGCGGCTCCCCCCATTCCTACTGCCGGCGACAGCTCCAGCCCTTCCTGGGCCACTCGTCTCGTCCCAACCCCCCTCCTCCCCTTCTCTCGCCCGCTCCTCACTCCTCATCCCCCAACCCTCGTCAGGGCTCTTTCCTGCTTAGAAGGGTCTGTCTGTCTTCTAGAGAAATCCAGCCCTGCGTCCACGGGCCACATGACCTTCCTGCTTCGAGAACGTTCTGGGCTGTCTTGGAGGCGCTGGCCCCACCACGTCCACCTCTGCACTTCCGCCTTTACTGGACCACAAAGAAACGGCTCCGGTGTTTCTCACTCTCTGAAGTAGGTAAGCGACGCGGGGCGCATGGAAGGCCTGCGGAGGCACGCGCGTCCCCGCCCTCCACCCCTCTGGCCGCCGCGGGTACCTGTTCCCAGCACAGCGCCCGGCCACACAGGCCAAAAACCGTCTTCTGGGCGAGGAAACCCGCCGCGAGCTGCCGCCTTTGCTCTCCTGCCGCGCCGGCGTCCTCCTGCCCGGACACACACGCGTCCGCTCCGCCTGCTCCATGGCTCCGAGGCCGTCTGGTTGCGGCCCTCCCGTTAGGACTGGGATGCTCTCCCTGCACGGCCGTCCTAGGTCATGTGGCACAGGACCCAGCAGCAGGATGGAGGGGCTGCCTAAGACGCAGCCAGCCTGGAGCCCGGGGGCGGGGGCACCATTCAGTCACTGGGGATTGTGGTGGAAGGAAACGGTGCCTTGGGTTTATTTGGTTGTCGGCAAGTACGTACCGCTGTCCCCCCCTGGGAGAGCGACTGAGTGCGGCCCTGGGAGAGCGACTGAGCAAGACAGGTGAGGTCCCTGTCCGCAAGGAGCACACTGTCGGGGAGGGCAGGAAGCCGTAATCTAATCCTGTGATGAGGTTAGTTGGCTGGGACGGACCAGAGGGTCACCGCTGGTCTTGGCCTATCTCGACCCGGAGCCTCCCTCCCTGTGGGCACCCGGGAAGGCCCCGTCAGCAGCTTTGGTTTGACTTCAGGAGACGGAGCCCGTCTTGCCAGGAGCATAGCCTGGCAAGGCGTTAGTACTTACCAGGTGGAGCTGCTGAGTGGGTCCGAGGCTGGCAGCCCTGGGTATGAGGCGGGAGGGCAGAGGCAGGCAGGTCCCCGGCCAGTGCCACATGACCTAGGCTAGGGTGTGGGGCTGCCCCACCTTCCACCCCCACCTCCAAGCCTGGCTTGTGGGCTCCCAATGCCACTTCCCAATAAAAGGAACCAGGATCTTTGGAGAAGTGGCTGCTTTCAGATACGGCAGGAAGGGTACAAGGAGAGCATGGGAGTCTTGTGCCACGGCCCAAGGAAGCACCCAGAAAACAGTGGGGTTGTATCTAGAGGCCAGCGAGGCCAGCATACAATGCCTCCCACTGGCCTAACACGGACCAGTTTGCCATCAAAAGCATAATGACTGATGGAAACTCAGCCAATAGAAGAATCCAGAAGTTCATAATGATAATACAACACCCAGTGATCACACCTGGACCCCTGAGGATATCACACGTATTCAACTTTCCTATCCAAACTTTTTAGGACGCTCCAATCACCAGGAGCAAACGTTCCTTACAGAAGCATTCCAGCTAATACACGCAGAAGGATATGAAAATGACTAATTGGCAGCCTACTGTGAAATCACGGACCTAATCACAGAGCATCAGTGGCTGCTAAAACCATCGAGTAGACAGGTTGGCAGAGAACCTGGTAACAGATCAGGCTGAAGTGCAACCTACCAACAGCCTCAACAGTGCTCAGAGAGGACTCCGGGCGATGGCAGAGTAGAAACAGCAGGGATCTGTGTCTCCACCTAGACAACAGTTGCACCAGCAGAACCTGCCTGACGTCATTATGGAAGTCCGGAGCCTGCTGGAGCCTTGCAGCTTCCCGGGCAGGTCTCAGACAGTGAAAGATGACAGCAGTCCGTCAGTCCCAGCTCCTGGCATTTTAGCAGATACCCAGCCCCATGGCAGGCAGCCCCGTGCCCATTCCTGGAGCCACCTGTGAGAGCAAGGATCCTGTCTGTCCTCCATTTATCCCGACCCGTGTTCTGACCACGGAGGCGCAGACGCAGAGGCAGGAGGGCTTCATTGCTGCGGGCCCCTCCCCCTCAATGGAAGCAACCTCCAGGGGACTTAAGGGGCCAACACCTTCTTTACTCACCCCCCACCCGCATTTTCCTTTTTCCCCTCTGGGATCCAGACGTTGAAGACTAGGACATTCAAAACCAACTGCATCTGTGGAGGAAATTAGAAAGTCACTGCACCTGCCCAGGCTCAGGAAATGTCCAAGGAAGCCTGAAGGTTATACCTCAGGCCCATCCCTGCAGGGGGTAGCCTCCAGTAATAAGAACAAAACAACAGTGGCAAAGGTTGAGGAAGGCGAGAATCTAATCACCAGAGTTACCATGTCACTGGATTCAAATGTCCACTTTTCAACAACGACAAAAACACAAGGCACACAAAGAAATGGTCCAGTCAAAGGAAGACATAAGCCAATTGAAACCGCCCATTGAGGAAGACCAGATGGCAGACGGACAAGACAAAGAGTTTAAGACAACTGTCTTAAAGATGCTCAGGGAACTAAAGGAGGATGGGGGGAAAAGTCAAGAAAACAATGTATTTTTCACATGGAAATCACAATCAAGAGATAAAAAACTTACAAGGAAACCCCAAAAATTCCAAAGCTGAAAGTACAATACTGGAAATGAGTGATTTCCTGGAGGGATTCGACAGCAGATTACACAGGCAGAAGAATCAGCAAATTTATAAAGATTAGATCATTGAAATGGTCAAGTCTGAGGTCAGAAAAGTGAACAGAACCTAAGGGACCACCAGATACACTAATGTACGAACTGTGAGAGTCTCAAGAGGAAGAGAGGGCAGTGAGAGATTATTTGAGGAAATAACAGCCAAAGATTTCCCCAAGTTTTATGAGAGATACAAACATAAACACCCAGGAAGCTGAACAAAACCGCAAGTAGGATGAACTGAGACTCTCACCAAGACTCATGACAACCAAACTGTCCAAAGCCAAACCCCGGGAGAGTCTTACAAGCAGCAAGAGAGAAGCAAGTCACCACATACTGGGGACCCTCGGTAAGATAACAAGCAGTTTCTCCTCAGAAACACTGGAGGCCAGAAGGCATGGGGCCAATACACCAAAGGGCTAAAAGAATCCTACATCTAGCAAAACTGTCCTTCAAAAGCGAGGGAGAGATTAAGACCAGATAACCAGAAGCTGAGGGAGTCTGTCAGCACTAGACCTCCCCTGCAAGAAACCCTCAAGCGACCCCTGCAGCTCTGAGTAGAGGGACACGGGACGGAAGTGGAGGCCCTGTGAAGAAATGAAGACCTCAGTGACGGTAAATATTGGTAACAATGGTTTGTAACGCCACTTTTTGTTTTCTACATGATTTAAGAAACTAGCTTTTAAAAAAAATTAAAAGCTAGTATTATTGAAGTTTCACTGTGTAACTCCACTTTTTTCTAAATAATTTAGAAGATTAATGCGTTAAAAGAAAGATAATTACTAGCTTAAGCTGTTAGACACACACCTATAAAGTTGTAATTGTGACAGTGAGGACTGCAAGGGGTAGGGACAGCTGTAAAGGAGCAGAGTTTTTGTATGCTATTGAAGCTAAGTTGGTATAAATTCAAATTAGGGTTTTATAACTTTGGGATGTTAAATAGAATCCTCATGGTAACCACAGAGAAAAAAGTGACAGAATATATACTCAGAAATGAGAGAGGAATATTTTCCACCACAAAAAAATCAAGTAAATGCAAAAGAAGACAGTAATACAGGAAATGAAGGACAAAAACCTGTAAGAAATAGAACAAATAATAAGAAGACAGAAGTCCTTTCTTAGCAGTTTTTAATTGGAAAGAGATGAAACTCTCTAGTCAAAAGGCAGAGATTGGCAGGATAGATTTTATTTTATTTTTTAAGATTTATTTATTTATTTTGAGAGAGAGCCCGCATACCCGTATGCACAGAGGGGCTGGGACGGAGGGAGAGAATCTTCAAGCAGACTCCCCGCTGAGCACAGAGCCCAACTCAGGGCTCAAGCTCACCACCCATGAGATCATGACCTAAGGGGAAACCAAGAGTCAGACGCTTAGCCAGCTGAGCCACCCAGGAGCCCCTGGCAGAATGGACTTTTTTAAAAAGATGCACTAAATGCTGTCTATAAGAGACTCAGCTGAGATCCAAAGACACAAACAGGTTGAAAGTGAAGGGATAAAAAATGTTAGTCCATGCAAATAGCAACGAAAACAGAAACGAGTGGCTGTACTCAGACAAAAATACACTTTTAAAAAAATTCTTTAAAAGATTTTATTTTGGGGGTGCCTGGGTGGCTAAGTGGGTAAAAGCCTCTGCCTTTAGCTCAGGTCATGATCTCAGGGTCCTGGGATCGAGCCCCGCATCGGGCTCTCTGCTCAGCAGGGAGCCTGCTTCCCCCTCTCTCTCTGCCTGACTCTCTGCCTACTTATGATCTCTCCCTCTGTCAAATAAATAAATAAAATCTTCAAAAAAAAAAGATTTTATTTTTAAGTCATCTCTACACCCAGTGTAGGGAGCAGACTCACAACTCCGAGAGGAAGAGCCATACACTCCAACTGAATCAGCCAGGCACGACTAAACAGCCCACTTTAAAATAATGATCAAAGAAGAAATCACAAGGGAAATTAGAACATACTCAGAGATAGATGAAAATGAAAACACAACATACCAAAATTATGGGACACAGTGAAAGCTGTGCTAAAGAGAAAGATTATAAGTATAAATGCTTACTTGAAAAAAAAGAACACAAATGCTGTGAAATGTGTAAGCCTGATGATTCACAGACCTGTACCCTGGGGTAAATAATACATTATATGTTAACAAAAAAATTAAAAAAAAAAAAAAAGAACACAAAGATTTCAAACAAAAAAAACTCAAATCAAAAAAACTCAAAGATCTCAAGTCAACAAACTAACTTTACAACCTGAGGAACTAGAAAGAGAACTAAATTCCAAGCCAGCAGAAGGAAGGAAATAATAGAGCGGAGTAAATCAAATAGAAAACAGAAAAACAGTGAGAAAATCAATGAACCCCAAAGTTGGTTCTTTGAAAAGATCAACAAAATTGACAAACCTTTAGCTGGACTTAGAAAAAGAAGACTTCAACTTCCTAAAATCAGAAATGAAAGTGTGGGCATTACTGCTGTTTCTTCAGAAATAAAAAAGGATTATAAAAGAGTAGTATGAACAGCTATATGCCAATGAATTGGATAACCTAAATAAGATGGAAAAATTCCTATAAACACAAACCCTACCAACACCAAATAATGAAGAAATAGAAAATCTGAATAGATTTATAAGTAATAAGGAGGTTAAATCAGTAAAAAGAAAAATGTCCCAACAAAGAAGAAGCCTTGGATCTAATGGCTTCACTAGTGACTTCTACCAAACATTTAAAGAATTGCCACCAATACTTATCAAACTTTTCCCAAAAAATTGAGGGAACATTCCCTAACTCATTTTATGAGACCAGCATTACCCAGATACCAGAGCAAGAGAAAAACACTACAAGGATAGATGCCTGTTGACCAATATCTCTTATAAACATTGATGCCCAAATCCTCAACAAAAGATTAGCAAAGTGAATTCAACAGCATATTAAAAGGATCATACACCAGGACCAAGTGGGATTTATTCCTGGAATGTAAGGGTGGTTTAACATATGAAAATCAATCAATGTATTTCATCACATTAACAGAATGAAATAAGGGAGCACCTGGATGGCTCAGGTGGTTCATCGTATGACTCTTGATCTCAGGGTCATGAGTTCAAGCCCTGCCCTGGGCTCCACACTGTGCATGGATCCTACTTTAAAAAAAAAAAGAGAAAAAGAAGGAAGGAAGAAGAAAGAAGAAGAAAACATGACAGATGAAGAGTTGGAGTGAATGGGTGCCTGGATGTCTCAGTTAAGCATCTCTCTTACTTTTTTTAAGAATTTATTTATTTATTTACTTATTTATTTAATAGAGAGAGCAAGAGAGCACAAGCAGGGGGAGCAGCAGAGGAAGAGGGAGAAGCATGCTCCCCACTGAGCAAGGAGCCCAAAGTGGGGGTGCTCGATCCCAGGACCCTGGAATCATCACTGGAGCCGAAGGCAGATGCTTAACTGACTGAGCCACCCAATTACCCTAGCATCCGACTCTTGATTTCGGCTCTTGATCTCATAGTTGTGAGATCAAGCCCCACATCAGGCTCCACACTGGGTATGGAATTTGCTTAAGATTTTCTCTCTCCCTTGGGGCACCTGAGTGGCTCAGTGGGTTAAAGCCTCCACCTTCCACTCAGGTCATGGTCTCGGGGTCCTGGGATCGAGCCCCTCGTGGGGCTTTCTGCTCAGCGGGGAGTCTGCTTCCCCCCCTCTCTCTGCCTGCCTCTCTGCCTACTTGTGATCTCTCTCTCTGTCAAATAAATAAATAAAATTAAAAAAAAAAAGATTTTCTCTCTCCCTCTCCCTCTGCCCCTCCACCTCTAAAAAATGAATGAAAGAGCAAAAAACACGTGATCATCTTAATTAATGTAGAAGAAACATTTGACACCTTTCCATGATAACAACACTCAATAAACTAGGAATAGAAGGAATCTAAATCAACATAATGGAAGCCATATATGAAAATCCCACAGTAACATACTCAATGATGACAGACTGAAAGCCTTTCTATAAGATCAGGGAGAAGGTAAGGAGGGAAACTTTCACCACTTCTTTTCTACATAATGCGGGACATCCTAGCCAGAGCAATTTAGGTGAGAAAAGGATGTAAAAGTAATCCAAATTGGAAAAGAAGAAGTAAAATCATCTTTAGTCACAGATGATATGATCTTATATGTGGAAAGTCCTAAAGATTCCACAAAGAAACTGTTAGAACAAATAAGTCAGCAAAGTAGCAGGATACAAAGTCAACACACAAAAATCAGTTGCACTTCCTACACAAACAACAAACAATCTGCAAAGGAAATTAAGAAAACTATTTACAATGGCATCAAAAAGAATAAAATACTTAGGAATAAACTTAACCAAAGAGGGAATAGACTTGTACACTAAAAACTACAAAAACGTTACTGCAGGAAATTAAGACAGATAAATGGAAAGACATCCCATGTTCATGGATTGGAAGGGTTAATACTATTAAGATGTCAATACTAACCAAGACGCTATACGCTGGAGTGGACAAGCTCTTTGTATCCAGCAGGAGAAGATGCAGGTAAAAAGCTGTCCTGCTTCATGGAGGTGCCCAGCTGTCTTAGGGTCATCCCGGCTCTGCCGCCCCTGCAACCTCACATCCCAGAGGCCGGTCCCTGGACACCAGACTCTACAACTTAATGTATTTATTTATTTTTAACTTCACGAGGCCAGGATTTCTTAACAGTGGTACTACTGACATTTTAAAAATGTGAAATGTATATGATTTATAACAAATAAATAATCACAACCATAAATGTAGTTAACACATCCCTCACTTCACAGGAACACATTTCAAGTGTACAACACCGTGTGGTTAACAACAGTCACCAGGTTGTACATTAGAGCCTCAGGACATGTTAACCTTGTAACTAAAAGTTTGTACCCTGTGGCCAACATCTCCCCATGCTCCGCCCACAAGAGACTCACTCGCCACCCTAGGCCCGCCCACTCGCCCTGCTCTCTGGTCCCTGCGTGCTCGCATTGCCTCATCCTGATCCTGCGCTTGTGGATTCAGATGTGTTGCAGCAGCTGCTTCTGGGCTTCTGCTGGAGGACTCGCTCCCACGGTGCTTCGCAGCACACCCAGGCTCTGGACCCCTTCTCTCTAGATTGGGGCTCCCCTGTAGCTGCTGACGCCAGGCACAGAGGAGGGACTTCTCAGCACCCACAACTGTGCAAACTGCACCTGCAGCAGGTGTCAGTGCCCTCCCGGAACTCCAGCCAAGAGGGGACGAGAGTAATCCTTTCCATTCTCTCTTCCTTGCACCCTGGACTCTGGAGATGCTGTAGCTGCTTCTCCTTCTACCCCTCTCCCCTGCTTGTGATTTCTCCCTCTCCAATAAATGAATAAAATTTTAAAGATTTTTAAAAATTTATTTGAGAGAGTGAGAGAGAGCATGAGTAGGGGGAGGGGGAGAGGCAGAGGGAGAAGCAGACTTCCCCACTGAGCAGGGAGCCTGATGCATGACTCGATCCCAGGACCGCAAGATCATGACCTGAACTGAAGGCAGATGCATAACCAACTGAGCCACCCAAGCACCCAATAAATAAAATCTTTTTTAAGAAATAAATAAAAACAAACACATTCCAACTATTTAAAAGATCTGCAAACACCTAAAAGCAGAGAGAAACTGGGAGAGCATTCTTCCTAAAAATCTACAACTCAAAGGGGTAAGAATTGAGGGTTTATGTTTCTCTTTCCCTGAGAACGCTGCCCCATGCCTGCTGCCAGAGTGGAGAACAGGGGACGCCACACCCTATCACCTTGAAGTAACCACGAACAGAGTTTAGAGCTAGAAGAAAACCTCGGGGAGAACTCTGGAAGTGAGAACCACAGAGAGGATGAGCCCCCAAATGTGAGTATAAACTGTGCTCACATCCCTGGCTGACCGTGAGTCTATGCACGTCCTGCAGACACCAGGGCGGTCAGAACAGAGAGGAATCTAGAAGGCAGCTAGCCGAGATCTTTAAGTTTACTGCTTTTGAACTGCCTGCATTCCCAATATGTATCACTTGGGGGTAGAAAGCTGAAGCTTTACTGCCTTGAGGGACCCGTGGACATAACCTGATGCTGGTGGAGAAGCTGTGAGTATAGGAGGGAATCCTCAGGAGCAAGGAAGCCACCAGGACAATGAGCTTCTAGGTACACACTTTACTGAAATCCTTGAATGACTGCCGGACTATACAGGCACAGGGGAGTTCCCCCAGGGAACAGGGTAACAAAACCTAGAGCTAGAAGCAGAAGAGAATGAACAGAAATACTGGCTGCTTGTAGCAGGGATGTCAGCGTATCACCTGCCCTCTTCAGCAATAACAGTAACAACATGATCAGCATAAGAATGTAACAGAATCCAGAGTCACTACACTGCATTGCCCAAAATATCCAACTAACTTTCTTTTTTTTTTTTTTCAAAGATTTTATTTATTTGACAGAGAGGAGAGAGATCACAAGCAGGCAGAGAGGCAGGCAGAGAGAGAGGGAGAAGCAAGCTCCCTGCCGAGCAGAGAGCCCGATGCGGGGCTCGATCCCAGGACCCTGAGATCATGACCTGAGCCGAAGGCAGGGGCTTTAACCCACTGAGCCACCCAGGTGCCCCCAAAATGTCCAATTTTCAACCAAAGATTGATAGACATACAAAGAATCAGGAAGGTATGATTCACAATCAGGAAAAACACAGTCGATAGAAATTGACTCCCAGGTGGACCTGGGTGTTAGATTTAGCAGACAGAAATTTCAAAACATCTATTGTAGGTATGTATCAGTCATTAGGAGTGATTTTTAATGAGAACAGATAGGGAAACTCAGAAGAGTTTTTAAAAACATTAAAAATGGAATTTCCAGGGGCGTCTGGGTGGCTCAATTGGTTGAGCATCTGCCTTCTGCTTAGGTCATGATCCCAGGGTCCTGAGATTCGAGCCCCGCATCGGGCCCTCTGCTCAGCAGGGAGGGAGTCGGATTCCCCCTCTCCCTCTGCCTGTAGATCCCTTTGCTTGTGCTCTCTCTCCCTGTTTCAAATAAATAAAATCTTTTTTTAAAAAAAGATGTAAAACAAAAAAATGGAATTTCTAGAGCTGTACAGTATGAGAACTGAAATGAAAAATTTGTGGGTTTTTTGGAATGGTCTGACTAGCAGATTAGAAATGGCAGAAGAGGGCACCTGGGTGGTTCAGTCAGTTAAGCGTCTGCCTTTGGCTTAGGTCATGATCCTGGAGTCCTGGGACTGAGCCCCGCATCGGGCTCCCTGCTCAGCGGGGAGCCTGCTTCCCTCTCCTCCTGCTCCTCCCCCGCGCTCATGCTTGCTCTCTCTCTCTCTAATAAATAAAATGTTTAAAAATAAATAAAATTCACAAATTTTTTTAAAAATAAAAAGAGGCAGGGGCGCCTGGGTGGCGCAGTTGGTTAAGCAACTGCCTTCGGCTCAGGTCATGATCCCGGAGTCCCGGGATCGAGTCCCACATCAGGCTTCCAGCTCCACGGGGAGTCAGCTTCTCACTCTGAACTCCTCCCTTCTCATGCTCTCTCTCACTCTCTCTCTTTCCTAATAAATAAATAAAATCTTTAAAAAAAAAATAAAAAATAAAAATAAAAAGAGGCAGAAGAATTGGTGAACTTCTAGACGAATAGAAATTAGACAATCCAAAAAACGGAGAATGAAAGATTGAAAGAAAAATGAACAGATCATCAGATATATGTGGGACAACATGTATCTAACTGAATCAGAAAGCGAGGACACGGAGAAGGGACAGGGAATGTACGTTTGAAGAAATAATAGAAAAACGACCCCAAATTCTGTGGAAGGCATTAAAATTATAGACTCAAGAATCTCCGTGAGCCTAAAGCTGGATGAAAACAATGGAATCTATTTCTAGGAATATCATAGTCCAAGAGCTAAAAGCCAGAGTGAGAAAATCTTGAAAGCTGCAGGAGAAAAAGAAAAGATTATATAGACAGGGAACATTTCTGTAATTAACAGCTGACTTCTCAACAGAAGACTTTGCAGTATCACTCAGGGTGCTAAAATGAATTGCTGGCAAACAACTCCACATCCAGCAAAACCTTCAGAATGAAGGCAAAAGAAGGAACAAAAGTTGAGTTTGTTCCAGGCAGGTCTTCAGTGTAAGAAATGCTAAAGGAAGATGTTCAGGGTGAAAGAAAATAACCCCCAAAGACCTCTCAGAGGGACAGGTAGGAACGAACGCCCATGGAGGGGTACATACGTGAGGAAGAGACAGGCTGGGTGGTTCCAGTTCCAGCCAGAAGATGGAAGCCTCTCAAATTCAAACAGAAGTTTTAACAAAGAATTAGAATTTGGTAAGAGATGCTTAACTCCCCAAACGGACAAAAGGAGGACTTTAGGGATTACAGCGATAGCAAAAGCAGAAAAGAGCTGCCACGTCTAGAGCTCAGGGAGAATAAGAACCTAGAAGAGGGATGTCTGCCCCATGAGGCTGAGATTCGGAGCTCCTGGGAACAGGCAGCCCAGCAGGGGTGGAAACAGGACAAAAGGAGCTGGCTGGAGCTGGTTCAAGGGAGGTGACCCACTCGTCGGCCACGAAACTCACGGGAGAGAGGGCACCAGTGGGCCACCCGCGAGCTGCTGGAGGAGGACATAAAGCGGGGAGGGGACAGGGAGAGAGGCTGTGGCTTGGCTGTGGCCATGCGGCAACTCTCTTGTGCCCTCTGTTGGCAAAGCCCAGCATCGCTCTGGCTGCGGAAGGAATATTTACAGGGTGCAGCTCCCGGCTCAGAGCACAGGGCAAGGAAGGGCCCATTCGGAGCTGAGCGGCCGTGCACTGATGACTGGCGAGCTATATGTTTAATTCTACTTTGTAAAAGCCTCTTTAAAAGACATTACTGCTTAAAGCAGAAGAGATCATTTTAACTTTAAGGCATTATTGAAAGCCAAAGTAGTAACACTGCATTTGCTGTGTTTACAACACAGACGTGCTACAGGCTATGATACATGGAAACGTCCTGCCCCCGTGTTTTAGCTGAAGTAATCCAGAATGAATTCCGTGTCAACTGGGATGCGTTACAATGCGTATTTGAATCTCTGGAGCAACCTTTGAAAACACAATCTATGCAAAGACATCCTGCTGAAAATCCAATAGGAAAATTATAAAATGCTAAATAATATTGTAACACAAAAAAAGGCAGGAAAAGAGGACAGAGAAGCCAACAGAGGAGACAAAGAGCAAAATGGCAGATCTAAATCTAACCTAACTGCAACCAAAAGCCCACGTAGAGGGAATAAACACTCAAGTGCAAAGGTAAACATTGTCGGACTGGACGAAAAGCAAGGTCTGACTCCAAGCTGTGTCCCTGGATGCAAAGGCACAGGTAGATTGCAAGTAAAAGCCTGGAAAAGGCTATCCCTGGCAAAGAGTAAGCCTAGGAAAGCTGAAGGTTATACTAATACGGGTGCAGGGAGGGTCTACGGAGTCCCTCCCTGCACTGACTTTAAGGGGAAGAGTATTACTAGAGACAAAGAGGGACAGCTCGTGATGACGAAAGGGCCACCTGAGCAGGAAGACCTAACAATTATAAACAGGTACGCACCTCATAACAGGGCTTCAAAACGCAGGAGGCAAAAATCTGACACAATAAGGGAGGAGACAAGGCTGAAACTGCCTGGAGATTTCACCTCTCCCCGCACTGATCAGACAGCAAGGTGAGCCTCTGGCCCAGGGGGAGCGGGAAGCCCACAGAATCCTGGAGCCACAGGAACCAGGCTGAGGTCGGGCTGCCAGGAACTGCCCCCACGTCGCAACATCGAAGCACTTCCATGAGGACCCTGCAGGCGGCACACCCGCCACGGGGGCTGGACACTGCTGCCTCCCCAGCATGCTCGCCCCGTCTCTGGCTCTTGCCGACCCCTTTCTGAGCTCCCCTTCTGCGTCGGCGCAGGCCTACACGTAAGCCACCCCACGGAGCGCTGTCGTCCCACAGTGGCTGTTTGTCCCATTCGCTGATGAGACGGGTTTGGAGAATTTAAGGGCTCGCCCCAAATTCTGCAGCAAGGAAGTGATGCGGGGCCTCCCTCCGTGCTGCCGAGCGTGTCGGACGGGCTCATCTCCGGGCCCCTGAGCCCCCCATCTCTGGAACGCCAGGGGAAAGGAGCTCCCGCCTGGCTGGCAGGCTGCAGCCTGGGCCGGGCAGAGCCCCGCTGGCTCCCGAAGGCTGGTCAGGATTGCAGGGGAAGCATCTGGGGGAAGGAAGGGCAACAGCCCGAGCACCTGGGCCACCTTCCAGTCCTCACGGGACGAGCCCAGCGGGGGCCCGAGGTCGGCAGGATGAGGAGCTGCCGGCCTTCGCCTCACATGCCTGCATGCAGGTTGGGGCGCGCTCTGGAAGAGCCCTTCCCGTTGCCGAGGCAACAGGGAGCAGCACAAGATGCCTGTCCGTACCCCGTTCCCCCCGGGGGAGGGCACACCAGTAACACGGGCCCCTGGGGAGCTGCCTGGCAGGGAGGGTGAGCCCAACGAGAACCGGGCTCCAGAAATTACTTGTGGGGGTATCAAGGGCCCGTGTGGCGAGGGGAGCCCAGTGACTTTGGGGACATTACTGTTCCCAGGACTTCCCAACAGGTTTGGGGTACAGAGTCCCCATGGAGCCATTCTGGGGGGATCCCCGAGCACTCCGGCTTTGCCCATGCGCTCCCCCCACCCCCCATCGTGCCCCCCCATTCCCCATCCTCCCCCCAGCCCGGACTCCTGTCCGGCCAGGCCCTGGAGCAGAGGGAACGCGGGGGCCGTGCCCCCCGCCCACGGGCAGCTTTGCGGGCGCGGGGAGCTGCTCGATGGCCAGGCTGTGTGTGACGCCCACGGGGGTGCCGAATGGATGCCCGACCCTGGACAAAGGCAGTCTTGAGGACGGAGCTGGGCTGCGGTTCCCCCTCCAACCCCCCAGCCAGCCTTGCACGTCCTCCTCTCAGCCTCGCCGGCGGGGGCTCTCCTGCCAAGTTTGCCCCTTCGGGTGCCGTGTGCGACTCCGGCGCCCAACGCCCGGGAGCCGGCGGCCACCGCACTCTGTCCCCGGGCCTAGGGACCTGCTGCCTGCACTGACACAACGGAAGCCCTTCAGGCCCTTCAGGCCACGCCGGGGACAGTCATGAGATGGGATATTTTGAAAACATGAGGTCGACGGCGAAGAGCGTGGCTCAGCCCTCCACCCAGACCTCTGGCGCCCTGGCGGCTGTATTTTGGTGACTGAACCTTTTTAGCCTGCGGAACATCTCACTTCTGAGAAGCTTTGGACTGAAAAGCCATCAGGCAGCAGCCTATCCCTACCAGCTGTGCGGGGGCCCACAGCGTGCTTGGGGGGGGCCGGGAGCGCCCCGGTCTCTGCTCCCTCTGGGCCTCGGGACTGAAAGGCTCGTGTCCAGATCGCCCCTTCGTGCGGCGCAGCTCATGTCCACAGCCTCCAATGTTCTGGAAGCATCGGCCGCCGCATAGGGGTCCTCTGTTGACCCCCTGAGCTGGGTGCCCGGCCCGGCAGTCCATGCTCTGGGGGCCCCCATGCCTGTCACCCTGCAGGGCCAGACTCACAGTGCCTGGAGTGCAGGTGAGGAGGCTGCACCCCGAGAGTTCGGGGGGGTTACAGAGCTGATGTGCGGACCAGGAACCCCCTGCTCTGGCTCTGAAGTCCAGGGTACTGCTTTGGGGCTTTGGGGACTGTGGTGGGCCCTCAAAATGGTGGGGCCTGTCTCTTCATCATACTGGGCCTGCTTCCAGGCAGGGCAGGGGTCCCCCAGGGTGGCCAGATCCGACCCGTCCTCCTTCCCCCTGCAGCTCAGCGCAAGGATCCAGGGTCCCACAACCTGGCTCATCCCAGAGCGAGGTCGAGGCTCCCCATGCCTGCAGGCTGGGGTCTGGCTGCCTATTCCTGTCCCAGCACCTGCCGGGTGGCCAGGCGGAGAGGGTGCAGGGGGCAAGGCTCCAGCTATTTTTAGTGCCTTCGGCTCCAAAGCTGTTATAAACACCGTGTCCCAGCCTCTCTCAGCCTAGAGACCTCCCCTCCCCGTTGGCATGGCCGGGGCTGCGGCTGTCACACGTCCCTGTGGGACCTGGAGGGGGTTCTGTGACATTTCCTGCAAACAGTCCTCCTCCTGCTGCAGAAATCTGCCCTGTGTCCCCAGCTCCCCGACTAAGCCGGTTTGCCCCAGAGCTGGGTGTCTGAGCCAGGCCACACTCGGGCTGCAGTGTGACCCGGCCAACCCCAGACCCTGTGCATAAGCCGTGTGCGTCCCCAAGCCGCCACCCTTGCCACCATTGGCCGCTCCACGCGGCGCCCAGCGGCGAGGGCTGGGACAGCGCTCCATGTCACCTAGTTTGCACGTGTACCTTACTGCATCACCATTTCAGGATTTAGCTAAACAGCCCAGGCAATGCTCTGAAGGCCGGTGGCCCAGGGGCTGGACTGGGGAGGGGGGACTGTGGTGTGTGGCTGTCCATCAGCTCCTGTCCCCAAAGCCTCCGTGGCGCCTGTGTAGGGAGGGGACCCCCTGCAGCGCACTCCACTTTCTGCGTGGTCAGAGCTGGCCGGGGCTGATCTCTCTGCGCTGTGCTCACCACCCACCCAGTGAAGTCTTTCTGGCTAATCGTTCTGTTTTCCCAGAGCAGGTGGGGGCAGGGCCTCTCCCTGTCCGTTTTCTGGCAACGGCGAGACACTGAGCACCCAGGCAGAACATTCTGGGTTTTGCTTGAATTAGCCAGGAAGCAGCAGGGGATGTTTGAGATATGTGAATATTTGTGGCTGTGCAAACCCAGAATCAACAAACAATCATCAGCAAATCAACAAAAATTATACCAACAATCAACAAATAATAATACCCCAGGAATCCGTAAGTAACGGGAGCATGGCCGAGCGTTCTGCTGCCTCCCAGCTCATTCACGGCTCTCCCGCAGGCTGCCGAGCGCCTCACGAGCCCAGCCCGGGCCCCTCAAACCTCCTGCCCTATTCCTGGTGCTCCTTCCAGGGGAGGAAGTCAGAGCTCGGACGGGTCACAGGGCCCACACAAGGGCCCGGAAAACAGAGGGACGGCAAGGACCTGGGTGCGGGTGGCTCAACCGGGCGAGGGTCCAGGGAAGCAGGAAGGAGACGCAGACGGAGCTGCTGCAGGCAGAGCGCTGACCGGTCACCACTGCAAACTCAGGGCTCACGCCGCGGGGACCCCAAGGCAGCATCCAGCACGCACCTCAGGACCGCTGAGCGGAAGGCGGGGAGGCCGGGTATTTACCCAAAGACTCGGATGCAGCTGGTTGAGGACTGCCGCGGGAGGCGATGCCGCTCCAGCCCTTTCTGCGAGGAGCTGGCCCGGTGGCCTTCCTGGCATCAGAGA
Source organism: Nasua narica (assembly GCA_028533885.1). NCBI lineage: Eukaryota > Metazoa > Chordata > Mammalia > Carnivora > Procyonidae > Nasua > Nasua narica. The sequence goes on from CM052797.1 coordinate 123,922,898, forward strand.
GACCATGCCCCAGAGGCGGGAATGACCCTCTCAGCTGGCATGAGCCCTCTGCTGGCACAGGCCTGACACAGGACCCATGCTCACCCAGCACCGGCACAGCACTGGCTGTGCAGAAATTGGGGTACGGGCCAAGGACACCCCCACATGGCCTTGGAAAACGTGACATGTGTCAAGGTCTGCTCCTACAAAATGCCCCCGAGGTTCAAGGTCAACACAAGCCTCTGCTTTTCAACTACAGCAATGTGCCCTAGGACTCCCCAGAATGGCCCTGCAGGGAGTCCCCTGCCTGGAGCTCAGTGGCCCCGAGACCAGTCTCCTGTGGTCAGGAACAAGGATGTGGTCACAAAGCAAGGCACCCCCACTTTGGCAAAGCCTGGGTGGATGAGGACAGATATCCCAGGGCAGCTCCATCAAGGCCCAGGTTGGGGACAGGAATCCAGGGCTCAGGGTGGGGGTCTTGAGAGCAGTCACTGGGGCCCCAGGAGGAAGTCACAGAGTGGTCAGAGGTTGAGAATGCAGACAAGTCTATCTAGAAGCATGTGTTTTATGCTGTGTGTACTTGCTAAGCTGTGTGCCTTAGCTGGCCCACGGGTGGCGTAGCCCCAGGGGGAGGGGGAGCTGGAGGTCCCCGGCTTCCACCTGCAGGTGCTGGGGGTCCACACTGTACTTAGACCCCGCCTGCACCGCTCAGGAGCTGTGTGACACCCGTGAGTTACTTCCCCTCTCTGGGCTTTATTGATGATGGAACCTCCTCATGGGGGCAGTGGTGAGACAATGGGGGGTCCACCCAGGGCATAGGGAAGAGGAAGCAGTGCGGCGGGGGGGGGGGGGGGGTGCTACCATCATTGATGAGTATCATTAGTAGCATGGTTGGACAGACTGCCCTTTCTCAAGATGCTCTGTGTGGCTTCTCTCTGGACCCACGTTCAGGGGCCACGGCTGATCAGCTCCTGTGTCCCCTCCTGGCCTCTTGCCATTCTCCCCCCTTCCTTCTCTATCATGGTTTGAATCCTGGGAAGGGCCAGCTTAGGCCACAACCAAGAGCCAGGCCCTCCTTGTGGAGGCCGGGGACTGGTCTGGAGAGGGACATCTGAACTTGTGTAACGTACAACCTGTGCAACTTCACGGGGCTGCCCACGAACGGCTCTTCCTTGGAGCTATCTAACATGGTTCCTTTTCTAACAGTGCGTTTGGAACCATGCCAGGGCCCTGATGGGGATCTCCTCAGATACCTCTAAGTTCCTCTCACATCCTTGAGCCCCATCAGCCTTCTCCAGGATTCCCTCTATGAGGCTCAGCTCCGCCTCACCCCAGAAAAGCCTTCCCAGCCCCTGGGCTTTCCTGGAGGGCTTCAGGCCCTGTCCCATCTGTGAGTCTGTTTGCTCTCCCGTCTGCTGGTACCGCAGGGAGCCCTGTGTGCTGACCCCCAGGGCAGCCCCGCCGGCTCAAAGCCTGTCCCCTGCAGGCCCTGGGCGGGAAGTATCTGAATGAATAACTAGTCTCCTCGAAGCTCGCCTCTCTGCTGTTCCCAGCACCTGCTCCTGCCTGGCCCATCTCCCCTGTGCAGCCCCAGGCTTTCGGAATGGGCCTGCGCCGGGCACTGCTGGCCCCAGGCACGAGGGTTATGGGCCGGAGAGGTTCGCAGAGAGCCCTGGGCTGCGTCCCCCTGATGCCCCGCCGGGTTGTGTGTGGGCCTAACGGCCTTGAGGTGAGGCCCTTCCTGGGTGGTGTGTGAATGAGGCCCTCGGAAGGAAAGTTCATGACCCAAGCAAACCAAGAGGGTGCGTGGATGCGGGGGGAGGGCAGACACCTGGGCCCCAGACGTGCAGAGAATGAACGTCCGATCGGCACAGCTGGCTCGGCCTGTCTTGCCTTCCCTCTGGTGTTCGTCACCTTCACGACAGCCTCAGCCCAAGGCCTCCACTCCCTGTCACAAGGGAGCGACGGCCCCCGGCCTGGAGAGGCTGGTGGGAGGACCCACAGGGAGCCACCGGCCAAGTCCCGGGAGGTGATGAGCTCACCGTCCAGCAAGGCTGATTTTCATCTCCTAAGTATAGACGAATTGCATTCTTGGAATATAGATAAATCCTTATTTGGGGGTTGGCCCAATTGGTGCCAACATCTGATGTCACATGGGATTTTTTTTTTTTGCCTGTCTGTGCAGCTTCGGAATGGCGGTAGATTGGGAAGGCCGGTGACCTGGCCAGGGCCGACGTGAGCAACACTGGCCTGAGAGATGTGTGACCCCAGGAGTTGGGAGCCGACTCCTCCAGCCAGAACGCATGGGAAGAGCGGGCGGCCCTGAGAAGTCACTCGAGGACACTCGCCTTTTCATTTATTTTGATAGGTGGAATTTAGTTTTAATTATTTAAGAGAATACTTCATGAGATATTTTCAAAGAGAAATGAGATCTTAATAACCCAAGCTCTCATTACAGCCCTCAGCTATTAAATCTTTATAAATTCCTGCTGGAAGCTCAAGAGGAGGCTGCTTGGCAGGACCGCGGACTTGGGGCAGGAGTGAGTGGAGAGTGGTGGGCTCGATGGGGCTGAGCCTTCATTTCCCCATCCGGGGCCTCAAGTTCAAGGGTGAGGGCTGCTCCCCGGGTGAAACTGTGGGAGGGAGCAACTCTGACAACCACTGAGAATGGGGAACCTGAGGCAGGGACGGAACCAGCTGCTGAATCCATGAGGCCACCTCAGGAGACCTGGAAACAGTCTTCCACCAAGCTGGCCGGCTCTCACTCTTGCTAAAGTTAACCCCACTCTAAAACTGGGGAATTTTAATACCTCAGGGGAGAGATTGGGTCTGCGTTATTTTTATTACCCCTGGTTAAACCATGAATGTCCACTCTCTGTGCTCCTCGCTGGGGCCTTATTTTCACTCCCCCATTCTCTCCTCCGTCCTCCAAGGCGCCCTGGCTCAGCAGGCCTCTGACCACAATGCTGCTGCCTGCTAAGAAGGCACGCCCGGGGAGGGCCCCAGGGGTGGACCCTTCTCTCTCCAGATCCCGTCCTCACCGCAGAGGCTCCCATTCCTAACCTCCAGCCCCACCCCAGCCCTACACGTGCCCCAGGAGCCTCAACTCACACATCCAAGCCCATCAAGCCAGACCCACTGACCTCACCCCTCCTGCCCCAGGCGCCCGAGCGGGAGCACGTGAAGCCTCAGGCTCCACGGAACCTTCTCCTTCCTCTGATGGACGGTTGGTCATCAAGTCCTGTTGATGATGGAGCCTATGCCCACCTCAGATCGAAGCCAACCTCCCACCTGCCGGATGAAAGCTGGGCCTCTGCTTGGACCTTGGCATCACTGTCCTTGGGCCCATGGCCACCTTGGTCCACACTCCACCTGGAGTTTCTTTCCTGAGAGGATCTGAGCGTCCTGTCACCTCTCCATCAGCCACGTCTGCCTGGAGTCTGAGGATAGGATTCAGACCTGCTCCTGACCTCCCCACCAGGGCGAGGCCCTGCTGCCCCTGTGTCCTGAGTGCACAACATCCTGGTGTCTTCCTGCCTCGGCCCATCTCAGGTTCGATGCCTAAAGCCCGCTTCTCCCCTCCTGAGCCCAGGAAGCCCAGGCTGGTCTGGAGAGGCAGTTTAACATCTGCCCCCTTTGGGGAGCATTAGGAACTTAATGGATGTCATCTCTTAGGTGAAGGAATGAATGCATGAATTCTTCTCCCAAAGAGGGAGAAGTGGCCCCTTGCTCCTCCTGTTACCTGCCACCATCACGGTGGTCAGGTAGCACATGTGAGAGAGGAGGGACGTGGGGACCATCTGGGCCTCTTCACTGACAATGGAGAAACTGAGGCAGGGGTTGGCACTGGGGAGCACAGCCCTCTTGTTCGCCTCACGGAGAAGGACATGACCGGCGTTCAGCCCTCGGGGGGGGGGGGGGCCCTTGCGAAGAGCCCAAGGGTCACCGTGCTGCCGGGTTCTGCCATCCTGTCTTGCTCGGGGTCAGGATAAAGCACACAAGACAAATCCGAGCTCCCACACAAGCGGGTGTCATTCTTCCTTTGTGGCAGCCGATCCCAGAGCCCAGCACACGAGGAACCGTCAGAGACGAGGCGGAGATGCTCAGTGCAGGCGGCGTTGGGAAGAAGAGGCATGTTTCCGAAAGGACACGCGCTCCTGGTTAGTAAGGAACCGATGGGGAGCATGCCTCCTGCGTCCCTACGCGGACCGCGGACAGCTGACCGCCGGTGCCATTGCAGCCCGGGGCTCTCGGCTCCTGCCCACGGCCGCCCGGGGCCCTTCAGCCGCAAGCAACAGCCCGAGCCCAGCAGCGCACGCGGCCTGTCCGGGGCCCGGCAGCTCCTCGCCCCTCGGCGCCACCTTGAAGGGCCACTCTCGCACACCTCTGCCCTCCATGCGCTGCGGAGTCCCCAAACGGCGGCGAGGTGACCGACCAGGTTCTAGCAGCCGCCTGCAGACCCGACCGTGAGCAGAAAAATGAGACGATCTCGTCTCCGCGTCCCGCCAACTGCCTCGAAACCTTCCCCAGCTTGCCTCGGTAGCCAGCCACGCACATCTGATTGGCTCGGATTAGGTCACATGCCCTGTACTAAGCCGATCATTGGCTAGGAGGGGCTTGTCTCAGCCAATCAGAGTTTGCCTCCGAGTCACATGGCAGAGCCTGGCGAACCTCTTGCTCGCAAAGGCTCAGACGCGGGAGAACCGCGCATGTGCTGGTTCCCGGTTGGGGACTCCGCTCCGGGAGTTCTCGCAGCAGCTCCGCGGCCGCCACGAGGCCGGAGTCGGGGGACCCGCAAGACAGAGCTGAGGGAGGTCCCCCAGAGGCCCACACTTGCAAGAGGGGGAGCTGGGATTCGAACCCGGAGCTTAGCTGTCGCCACGCGCATCCAGTGGAAGTCCTTTTTAAAAATGAGGTATAATTTGCATACTGTACATGGTATCGCTTTTTTGAAGTGTACAGTTCAGCGGTTGTTGGTATATTCACGAGGTTGTGCAACGCTGACCACAGTCAATTTTAGAACCAGTTTGTTGCCCCAAAAGAAGCTTCTGGCCCTGCAGTGGTCACCCCGGTTTCCCTCCGTCCAGCCCCAGGTCACCACTGATCTGTGTTCTGTCTCTGAATTTGCCTGTTTGGGACATCCGACCTAACGGGATCCCAGCGAGTGTGGTCTTTGTGTCCGGCTTCCTCCGCGGAACACGACGGTTCCAGGGCCCGCAGTGCTGCAGGGTGTGTGAGGGCCGTCGTAGGGATACATGCGGCTGTGTTCATTGCTTCCTCGGCTGAGGGACATGGGGCTGTTGCCTCCGTTGGGCCGTCAGGACTCGGGCGCTGTGAACATTCCTGAACAATTTTTGTATGGACGGATGTTTTCATTCCTCTAGAGTAGACACCCAGGAATGAAATTGCCGGTAAAAGGCTTTTCTAGGAGGTGAAAGCACAACACGTTTAAGGGGTGAGTGGGTAGGGTTAGTGTTCTGAGCACTGCAGAGGGAGTTAGGAGGTTGGGGTCCCGGCTGTTCTGTCTGGGGACTGCAGGACCTTGGCCAGAGGCCTTCTCTCGTGGATCTCGGGGACTCGGGTGCTGGAGTGGCCATGCCCAGCCTGGAGAGTGCACCTGCATACCCGCTTCCTCCTGGGGAAGGAGCCACGGTGCTCCTTCCTTCTCTGGCACTGTGCTTGGGAGGGGTGGTGGTGCCCTGCCACAGAGGGCAGAGAGGGCACAGGACGTGGGCGTCTGCCCTGGCCTTGGCTCCCTGACCGGGCCCTTTGATCCTCAGAGAGGCCCTTCTGACTCCAGAGAGTTCCTCCTGCTGGAACCAGCCCCCATTTGTCATTTGCACTTTAACATCAGCACCGCTTTACTCCTGGGTATCCACTTGGACTTGAAAGTGAACCTTAGTTAATTCGAATAAAATAGCCATGTAAAACTCAGCCAGAAATTTAATTGTATTTACTAAACAGCTAGTAAATATTTACTACAAATCTCATTGCTCCATAAAATTGAAGACAGTGCCTTCTTCTTGGCTTGCTTTCTTGGCTTCGAGGCAGGGCTGAGGGAGAGAGGGAGGCAGCTGGGAAGGGGAGAGGGAGGGTCCAGCCTGTTGCCCTGTGACAGTGTGAATGCGGCCCCTCAATTAGGTTTTTTGTAATGAGACTGGATCACTCACCAGTTGCTTTGATCTCAGCTTGATCATTTCATTCAGAAAGCAAGCCCTTACAAAGGTTCATTTCAGTTGCAATTCCAAACCAGATCTCTTTGATTGTGTGTGAGAAGCTTACAGAATTTTCCACTGAGATGGTTTTTGAATTAACTGAAAACTTAGCAGTTTCCTAATTTTTGAATTGTAGATTTTCACCTCCCCTTTTGGTCTCCTAAGTCCATTTCTGGGTCTTTTTAAATTTGAAATTTGCCATAGGCTGAGTCCTCGAAGAAAGATATATACCCTTGACATTTAAAAAAAATTAATGGAAAAGCACTAAATCCCTTCAAATGCTACACTGAAATGTAGTTACAGCTCTTTCTTCATGCCCAGTGAGAATTTAATCATAGCAAAATCTTAATGTTTAATATTAAAATCTTTATCCAGGAGACCCAAAAAGTGTTTTGCAAGGAGCAACTTGGCATTTCCTGAACCTGCTGACACAGTTCCCTGCATCTAATGTGATAACTGGAAATATGATTCCGTGACCCTGACTTTTGTCCAAACCCAAAGTTTGGGTCCCCAGAGGTCAGAGCCCCAAGGGCAAAAAGCATGGACTGAGGCAGGGGGCAGGCACTGCTCTGGGAAGTCCTCAAGGGCTGGTTCTCATTTGCCTCCAGGATCCTCTGGAGGCCCAGAGCCTCTGCTTGGGCCAGAGTTCTCATTTATGGGGCGAGGGACTCTGGCTATTTAGGGAACACTCTTGGTTGATGGCCCTGCAGGTCAGTGTGAGTGGCATACCAGAGGGTCAGAAGGTTGGAGGGCCAAGTCCAGACCCAGGAGAAAGTCCCTCTGTTTCCCCATCCCTCCAAGTATAGAGGGTTAGCAGGCCTTTGGGACCCTTAGATTCCTGTAGGGGAACTATCGGTGCTTGTATTAGGTAGGCTTGCTGTGTAACAAACAACCCTGAAACGTAGTAACTTAATATAATAATCATTTGTTCGCCTTTGGTTCTGTGAGTTGGCAGTTTGGGCTGGGCTCAGCTGGGTGGGTCTGTGGTCTCCCCCGGGCTCGCTCACGTGGATGGGACTGGATGGTTTCGGTGGCCGGTTGCACGTATCAGGCGGATGAAGGCTGTAGACTGCAATGCCTCAGTTCTCTTCCACGTGGCCCCTTTGGAAGTTGGATTGAGCTCAGTTCCATGGTCTCAGGGCCCCAAGTGCCACAAGAGAGCATAAACTCCAAAGAACAGGCAGTTTTCAAGCCTGTGCATGGGTCGTTTGCTAATGTCCCATCGGCCAAGGCCAGACGTATGGCCAAGCCCAGACTTAAGGAGTGGGGAATAGACACCTCCCAGTGGAGGGCGTAACAAAAGGCATGGGAAGAGAGAGAGGAGGAATCGGTGCCCTTCTGCTGCCTACCGCAGAGCCCCACCGGGACTGCCTTCACAGGGCTGGTGAAGCCCTTCTCCAGACACTCTGAGTGTTGGCCGCTGCAGCTCACAGCTGCCTTCTCTAGAGGATGGCTTCGGCTCATGAGAGCCATGCACCCCAGCTTACATTCTTTGTCACAGCCAACGGCTGACTGGCTCCAGGGTACAGAGGCTGGCCCCCTTTCTTCAAGGCAGGGCCAACTGTGGTGTGATTTGTGGTCCTGAGCCCATTGGCGTCAGAGAGGGCTTGACTTTACTTGGGTGCCCCTCCGCCTCGCTTGGCTCTTTCCCTTGCCCTGCCCCACTTCCTTCCCTCTCTCCCTGACAGGCTTTTGCTGAAAACTGTGCCCTCAACAGACTGCATGCCCCCGAATCCCTCGTGGGCTCTGCCTCCAGGGAACTCAGCTGCGGAGATGGTATTTTCTCGGGACGGTCTAGTGATATTTTCTATCCACTCATGTCCTGTCGGTGTGCCTTGGACACTCCCTGCTCGTAACCAAGAGGGAATGGTGAAAGTGACACTGTGTGACTTCCGATGGAAGCTTCTGGAAGGTAATACAGTTCCGGCCTTATTGGTGGGAAGCCCGCTCTTGAAGCCTCTAGGCTGACGGACTGCCCTGAGGCTGCCGTGTGGTAAGAAAACGCAAACTGGCTCGCGGGGCGAGATGCTCCGCCAGCCCCATACCGTCCAGATGTCACCGCACTCTGATGGCACCTGGAGGAGGGACCCTACCCAGCCCCAGCTTTCCAGGATTCCCGACCCCCGGAAGCCTTGAGAGATAATAAATGATTGTTGTTGTCTAAGCCACTATGTGTTCTAATCGGTGGGGCAGTAGTTGGGACCGTGCACTGATCTTAGACAGTGTCCATCTCCCCGTTACCGTGGGGGAGGGCAGGAGGGGCTTCCCGAGGCCCCGAGACCCTGTCCAAACCGCTGGTCCTCTGTTCTCACTCTGTGCACAGGTTAACTGTGCGCGTGTGTGCACGTGTGTGTGCACATATGTGTGTGCGCACGTGCACGAACCCACACCTGCCCCCTTAGTCCCATCTCCCTTTCCACTCCCAGAGCCTCTCAAAGTGCCTGGCTCGCAGCAGTCGTGTTAGTGGAAGTTCCAACACACTGGGACCCTCATGTTTGTAGCCAGACAGAGCTTCCTTGTTCTCCAGCAAGCCATCCCGCCCCTCTAACCTCCCTTCCATTAGAGAATCCAGGAGAGAAACTTCCAGAACAGTAAGTCTCTTTGTGGTTGCCCAGTCGGAGGGCCAGTGGCAGGCCGGTTGGTTAAAGATCTTTCTTCTTTGCTGGGAACTCTGGAAGTGGGCCCATTTCCAAAGGAACCAAACTCTGGGCTTCCTCTCAGACTGCCCTCTGCATCTCTGGCCTTTTGGAGCAAGTCCCCAGTCTCAGGAGTGTGGTTCTGCAGACGAGCTGGAGTTTTCGAGGACCGGGAGAGCAGAGGAAGGCCAGGAAGGAGGGGATTCCTGGAGGAAGAGCTCTGGGATTTAAGATGCAATTTAGAGTTGTTGGCATTGATCCCCAGCCCCCAAAGGCTGCCCACTTTTCAGGCTTCACTTAACAGCTGGGGCTAGGGGACGAGCGGTAGGGAGAGTGACACACTCCATCCCCAGGAGGCTGAGGGTGGCAGGTAGGGGACGATGCGGGGAGAGAGGCAGGCAGAGGAGTGCTGGGGGAATGGTGAGTGGTAGACAATGAAGGGGCAGGCGGGGCGGGGGGAGACATTAGTGCTCACAGGGGCACACACAGGACTGGATGTTAGGCAAGTGGGGAGGGCACGGTGGGAAGAGAGTCGTGGCAGGGGAGAGTGAGGAGGATGGTGACAGGAATGGTGAGAGGGAATGGTGGGTGGCAAGGAAGGGCTTGGGGGGAAATGACAGCATTTCTGAAAGGATCCTAACTCTGATGCCTAGAACTGGATAATGCTGTGGGATTTTGCCTGATTTCAAAAGGTGTTAGGAGCTGTATGTTAGACCATCTTGTTTTTCGGGGCAAATGTCAGAGATTCTATTGCATTATTAGGTCTTTCCATAGATTGCATATATTGTGCAGTAATGCGATAATGATGGCGTTGTTAGGTCTTTCGACAGCCCAGTGGTAGCTGGGCCCTTGTCCCGGGCCAAAAAGCCCTGAAAAACTATTTCAGCAAGTTCACATTCACCCCCTCCTTGCAGCCAGCCATCCTGGGGAGCCCTGAAGGTTGGGCAGAGGGGAGTGAAGAGGAGGAGGTGGGGAAGAGTGGGGACGATGTGGTCCCCTCCCCCGCCCCCGGGGCTGAGCGGCTTTTTGGGAATCACAAGCAGAACAGGCTCAGAGCGGGTCCCATTAGTCCCACGTCCAGCGGGCGCTGTGAGTGTGGGAATGAGTGAACGTCTCAAAGATACATAGGCGGATGTTATTTTTGACAAATCCTGGAGGCAAAATCAATTTTATTTTTCCTTAAAAATGATGGGAAAAAATAGAATCAAGGTTCTAGACAAGCTGGGAAACTTCTCCTTGATCCTTTTCTTTCTTTCTTTCTTTCTTAAAATATATTTTTAATATTTCATTTATTTATTAGAGAGAGAGAGCATGCTAGAGAGAGCACAAGAGGGAGAAACAGGCTCCCCACTGAGCAGGGAGCCTGACACGGGGCTCGATTGCAGGACCCTGAGATCATGACCCAAGCCGAAGGCAGGAGCTTAACTGACTGAGCCACCCAGGCACCCCTCTTTTTTTCCTTTTTAAGATTTTTTTTTTCTTTTTAAGATTTTATTTATTTATTTATTTATTCATTCATTCATTCATTTATTTGACAGCACGGGAGATAGCAGGAGAGGGAACACAAGCAGGGGGAGTGGGAGAGGGAGAAGCAGGCTTCCTGCCAATCAGGGAGCCTGATGTGGGACTTGATCCCAGGACCCTGTCATCATGACCTGAGCTGAAGGCAGACGCTTAATGACTGAGCCACCCCGGTGGCCTCCTTGATCCTTTTCTGACATTTTTTTTTCTTTTCAGAACCAAGAGACCTCACATCCACCCGAATCAAAGCATGGAAGGAACACCCAAGTCCTACATTTTTTTTTTTTAATATTTTATTTATTTATTTGACAGAGAGATCACAAGTAGGCAGAAAGGCAGGCAGAGAGAGGGAAGCAGGCTCCCCGCTGAGCAGAGAGCCTGATGCGGGGCTCTATCCCAGGACCCTGAGATCATGACCTGAGCTGAAGGCAGAGGCTTTAACGCACTGAGCCAACCAGGCGCCCCTACATTTTTTTTTTCATTTGTTTATTTGATAGAGAGAGAGCACATGCAGGGAGAGGGGCCGAGGGCGAGGGACAAGCAGACTCCCCACTGGGCAGGGAGCCCGACGCGGGGCTTGATCCCAGGACCCTGTGATCGTGACCTGAACAGAAGGCCGCCGCCCAACTGACAGAGCCCCCCAGCCCCCCAAGTCCTGCTTCTTGATCACCCAGACGGCTTCAGACAGGCCCATGTCTATTCAAATTGTTTCCCGGCAGAGGACAGAGTCCGCGGGAGGGCCCCGGCCAGTGGTGTTCTTTCTGGGGAGGGGCCTGGAAGCAGCTGCTCAGAAGTGCCTTATTCCGGGCCCCAGCCGCTCAGTTTCTGCATTTGGACTTGCAGAATGAAGCGCCCCATCAGAGGAGCAAAATCCCCAAACCAAAGTTAGAGTGTCCGACTTTGGTTCCTGCACCATCTGTGGGGGAATTTTCTAGTTTGCCTCATACTCAAAAAGAAACAGCAAGGGAGGAAAGGCCATTTCCTGTGACAGCCATCAGGGGCAGCCAGCCCAGGCTGCCTGAGTGCCTGAGTGCCCACCCCGCCGGGCCGCCCACCCCGCAGGGCCTCCCCCCCGCCTGGGCATCGTGGGCAGCCTCACGGAACGGTGTCAGGGACCCCTGCCCCACTGACTCTCAAATCCCTCACGAGAGGGGAAGTATGCCACTGGAGAGGTGCAGAGCCTGCCCAGGACCCCTGGGCCGGGGGCCACAGGGTCCATAGAGACCCCACGGAGATGCCCACTCCAGTCCTCGGTCCCCTTACTCGTGTCCTCGAGGGCTGTTGGCCGGCTCTGGCCCCCTGGCTTTAGGAAGTACAATACAGCTGGTGTTGAGCAAACTCTTGTTAGGCTGATGAAGCCGAGCTATTTAGGTGCCCCGCTAATTACAGAGCAGTCAGTAGTGACTTAAGCCCTATGGCTGTCATTTCAGGTATCAGCACGTAGCAGGGTTAGCTCTTCCTGTGAAATGAGCTTATTTGAGTCCATGTTAAAAAATAGTAGAGGGAAATTCAAATGTGGTCGTTCTGAAATCTCATCTACATTGCAAATCACTCATGGAAATGAACATCATAGAGCCATTGATTAGCTGGAGGTGTAATGAGAGCGTGAATTTGCGAATCTGCTGTTTCTATGCTCCACTACCTAGGACAGAGGACAGAGGTGATTTGGCAACTACGGGACTCACGAGATCCCTTTTGGTGTCCAGGCTGGAAATTCCACAGCTCAGCTGCCTTCCCCAAGAGCCGCTCCATAGACACCCCTCCACGAAGGGACGGCCGGACGGGATTCCTTTGCACCAGCTCACCCAGCACTGGCTTCAGCTTTCTCTCGAGGCCTCGAAACGCCCCAGAGTTTGGCTCCCTAGCTGTCATTGACTCGATTAACCATCGTTCATAAGCTTTGGGCGAATAGCAAGACACATGTCCATTTAGGCTGCCCCAAACGCAACCCGGCCAGAAAGTACCAGAAAGAACCGAGAGCTGGTTATGGCAGCCACTCCCTGGGAAGTGGGATCTTCAGTGCTCTGGAGTTCTGCATTCTCGGTCGGCCTGGGGCCTGGGGGGCAGATAGCAGGCCTGGGTCTCCTCCGTGTCCGCGCAGGAGTGACACAGTGGGGAGGTCGAGGGGTGGGCAGAGACCTCCAGTCTCCCACAGCTCCCCCAATCCACCTCAGATCCACTAGGCGATGAAGGAATCGCGTTGCTACGCAATAAGGATTCCAGACAAGTCCTACGGAGGCCCTTCCAGACGGACGATCGCATCGGAAGCCTTGCGGAGACCCTGGAGCTGACCCGAGCTCTGAGCCCTGTCCCGGGGCAGAGTCCTCCGCGGGGAGCGTGAGACTGGAGGTGTGCGTCGTGGACGAGGAAGATTTGGCTCGGGGCGGATGGTTTGTTTGTTCATTCATTCGTTCATTCACTCACTCACTTCCATTCTCTGAGCCAGATATTTTAATGGCTGCCTGGGGCCTTCCGCCAGGGAGAATGGCAGTGACTTCTGCAGCAGCCCTGGAGAGAGGGGGAGCTGACGCCGCAGACCAAAGCCTTCAGCCCGCCGGGGGCTGGGGGCCGGGGGCCAGCGCTGTCCATGCAGGGCTGCTCAGGGAGAGCAGGAGGGATGGTAGCTGAGCCCCATCATCACGGTTTTCTTTTTTAATATAACGAGGCTCGTGAATTCACTCTACTAATCTTGAGTGTTTCATCCCAGAGTGGGTGGAACTTGTATTTCCACGGCACACAAAGAGATGTCAGCAGGAGTGAGGAAAGGAGCTTCCGGGCGACCCTACAAATGACGCTGGACTGTGTCTCCTCGAGGGCGGTGGCTTCGGGGACTTCTTCACCAGGACCCACGGTGAGAAAGACTTTTACCCGAAGACTCACGAGTGGAACCAGCCGGGCAGAACTAGAAGTTTCACCAGTGATGCCCACCCTCCCTCGGTGTGACGCCTTCTGCTATTTTCTGTTTTGTTTTATTTCATTTTTTGAAAAGAGGCTGCTCACGTCCACGCCACTGATTTTATAATTGCGATTGCCAGCTGCAGGTTGAAGAACCCCGCAGCCCAGGTGCTGGGGGCCGCGATTCCTCCCATCGAGGCCGTGGAGGCCCAAGGACCAGCTCCTCAGAAAATGCTTTTTAGTGAAGGGATAATGAGGTCTGTCCATCAACTTCACATGGCACAGGGCTGGCACCCCTGAAAGTCCCAGGTTAGGTGACGTGCCCCCAAAATACTGGGGCAACTGTGATTGTGACCCGTGGCAATCGATGATGAACACCTGAAATCCCAACAATCCCTCATACTCTGGGAAGGACGGGCAGGTCCTTTATACGCAGTGATGACCAGGGCTGAAATACAGCCCAGCGCCTTTCTTCTGGGCATCGGGGCACCTCCGGGGACAGGGTGGCCGCATGGCCCCACTGGCACCTCCTCCTTCACAGCCCCCTTGGGGGAGAGCAGGCAGTCTTATTTCCGCTCTACAAAAGGGGAAACCCAGGGCCAGGGAGGTGAGGTGCCTTCCCAAGATATACAGTTAGTCATGAGTTCTGCTTTTTCGATTCCTGCTCTAGCATTCTCCTGTTCTAATGAATTCCTCAATGGTTCACCTTTCCTAGGGAACTCATCACCACAATATTTTGCAGGGCCCTTTGGCAAGAAGAACTGGGGGCTTGACCCGGGACACCCTTCCTGCTGGGGTGTGAAGCCACCGTTTGGGGCCCAGGGCCCATTTGGAGGTGAATAGGGTAAATCCTGGAAATGCACGTTTTATTTGGAACTGCTCCAACTGGCTATGACCCACAGGAAGAGAGAGGGTGAAGCCTACAGAGACAGGGAGGAAGAATGTTCTGGACGAGGGAGCAGCATGGGCAAAGTCTCCGAGGCCTGAGATGGCCTGAGTCACAGAGGCTCCCCGGAGGCTGGTGTGGGTGGAGCAGGTGAGTGCGGGGAGCCCTTGCCCACCAAGCCTCCTGGGGACCAGGCCTCTGAGAGCAGCCGGGCGGAGGCTGCTGTGCGGGGACTGAACGGCTGAGGCCAGAGCTGCTTGGCCTGCAGGCCTCGTGCTGCGGGTCCCCACCCCCGTGCGGCTCTAAGCGTCCGCTCGCCTCAGAACCTCCAGGAGGGCCGGCAGCTAAAGGGTGATGCTCATTCCCTTTCTTCAGTTTCGAATGGTAGCTAGTGGTTTTCCAGTATCTGATGTTATTTCTTTGGAAGAATCCCAGATGGGGCACTGGGTCAAGAGGGAGTCACCTCGTTGTTTTGTTTTGTTTTGTTTTAAACTCAGGAGCTTTGTGTTTCTGGTTGCTGGCCCACACCGAGCTTCAATGGTGACCTCATTCATCGTATAACAAGAAAATATCCCACTGTTGTTCAGATTTGCCTGGTTCTCAGCATATGATTACTGGCTGAAGGACAATGAAGGAAGATCAAATGTAGGGTAAGTTTGGATAGAATATAAGCTTCCCAAACAAACTTTACAGGGGCCCCCATCTCAGAGTAAAACCAAAGCGCTCTTGATGACCTGAAAGGCCCTGTGTCCCCAGCTCCCTTGAACCCAAATCCTCACACTCACCTTCCTCCCCTGTGACTTCCTCCGGTTCCTTGGCTCCAGCCACACTGGCCTCCTGAATGCTCACTGACCTCAGGGCCTTTGTCCATGCTGTTCCCTCTTCCTGGATGCTTTTCCTGATGATAGCCACAGGGTACCCTCCTCTTTTCTTTTAGGTCTACCTGCAAGTGGTGTCTTATCCAGCACTTTACCTGCCTCCTTCCCTGACCATTCACTCCAGGCCTCCCTCTTCCCCTTCTCTGCTCTGGCTTGCTCCAGAGCTCTTGTTACAGATTCACTTGCAATTTATTTTGTTTTCACCTGCTAGAAGGTAAGCTCCAGAAGGGCAAGCATTTAATTGGTTCTGTGCTGGGAGAGAGCTGGCAGCTCTGAACTAAAGCAGGTCTTGACTGAATACACTAATGAACTAGGGGACAGTGCAATAAGTGGCTTTGATCTGGCATCATATGACATTTCGGGCGCATCACCACCAGCCTTGAGAGCTGCGGAAGGGCACCCCATTTGCCTCTGCTCACAGTGAGAGGTCACACTGCGGTTTTGATGAATTCGAACAATTCTTGTACTTTTCAAACGTTTTATCTCATTAATCCAAGACTTAATTTGGACCCAGTAACCTCCTCCCTCCTCATTTCTAACGAGGAGGGAGGAGGAGAGCCTACTTCCTGGGAGTCAGCCGGGCTAGGATGAGCTGGCCATAGGCTTCCACCAGCCTGGAACCGCTGAGTTCGCTGGTTCGCTGAGTGGAGTTCGCCCACCGAGGCTGGAGCTGAATTCCCGGGCCAGGGGGTGGGGGTGGGGGAAGGGGCCGTGAGGACCCTGCGGGTTGAGGGAGAAGGTCAGTGATCACACGGAGGAGGATTCGTGAGTTTGCTGTGTGGTTCTTGAGGCAAACGCTCTTCCCTGTCTCCGGTGGGGTCTGCAGAAAGATGCCCCCTTTTTCTTGGTGAGACCGAATCTATTTTTCAGGAGGTGTTAAAAGTCAAGATGGGTGTGGGGCTCCAGTCAAGGCCCCTGTGGGAGGCTGGCCTCACCCCGTGCTCAGGTTCTCCTGAAGGATTGGGGGGGAAGTGCCGGAGACAGTGTGTGCGCTCACACACGTGTGCAAATCCCAGAGTGGGTGTTCCCTAAACAAGGATACCTTCATCTCCCTGAGTGGCCCACAGAAATGAAGGAAAAGTAAAACCACGTGGGCAGTTCCCCAAATCTCCTACCTCCCCTCCTCTTGTCCATCACTTGCATAAGACCCCCAGCTCGGTTTGAACACCTTAGCCATCCTGTGCCTCTCCGTGGCCCATTGCCTTTGCACTTGCTTTCTGCTACCCTGTCCAGAGAGGGGCACAGGCACCCCACGTCTTTGCTGTGCAACTAACTCTGTCCTTAGCCAGGGTCCACCCGAAGTGGGGGCGCACTGGTGGCCTTGGCTCCCTAGGTCAGCCAGCCCTGTGCATACTGACAGCGGAGGAGGAGAGGGGGGGGTGATTTCCCATCCCGACTGCCCCCCACTTGGGGCGAGGGCCCAGTCCACCAACCTCAGCCCTTCTCTCAGTCCAAGATAGTGTTTCCAAGGTGTTGTGGTATTTTTTTTTAAGATTTTATATTTTTATTTGCTAGAGAGACACAGCAAGAGAGGGAACACAGGCAGGGGGAGTGGGAGAGGGAGAAGCAGGCTCCCCACTGAGGGAGCCCAATGTGGGGCTGGGTCCCAGGACCCCGAGATCATGACCTAAGCCGAAGGCAGGCGCTTAACGACTGAGCCCCCCAGGCGCCCCAAGCTAGTGTTTCCAGACTTCAGGTTACAAACCAACGAGGAGTGGAGAGGGTCCCAACGACAGGATTTACAAAACAGAATGGGCTGGAAAATAGAGCACATCCCAGGTTTGTAGCGGAGTGCCATTCTACTACGTTGTGTGTGTGTACACGCACCCACATGACACACAGCTGGGTTGTGCTGTAAAATTCACAGAGCTCGGAGGCCATTTGTCTGGACAGTTGGGTTAACTGGTCTTATTCTGCTGTGAGTCCCCATCCCTCCTGAGGTGACGTTTCAGTGGGAGAAGTTGCCAGGGCCCTGCAGCCCAAGTTAGACCTCCCAGGGGGGCCCATAGTCTTTGTGTGGCTGTCCCTTGAGGGCCTGATGAGACGCCGTTCACAGGCTTAAAGTCCCCCAACACTATCGGGGACCACTTTTCCCCCTTCTCTGGAAAACCAACAGGACTGGCTTCCGCGCCGCGGCTCTGATATCTGTGTGCACGTCTCCCAGGAACACAGCAAACAGAACATGTAATGCTACGCAAATCCCCGGGAGAAATGTCTTTGTCCAGAAATGGCGTCAGCTTGTTGTTCCACGTTGCCATAGAGAACCGAGGGGGGCGGCCTCTGCAAGACAGAGGAGAGCTGTGATTGGCTCTCCTAGCTGCCCATCACTGCTGCCCGCCCGGCCGACACTGCAAAGGCCAGAGGACCCGCCCCCCAGAGCGGTGGCCCTGTTTGGGGCAAAACTATTCCTGCTGTCCCCTCCGTCTAGTCCCTAAAGCTGGCATTCTAGAACTGCTCAGGCATTTGGAGAAGAGAAAGGAGGAGTGGCCCGGGAAGAGGAGCAGGAGCAGGTCTCACCAGCAGAGGGCCCCTCCTGGGGTCGTGCCTGGACCCCGTCCATCTCCCCATTCCCAGTGTTGCTTCCCAGCGCTCGGGGGGCACGAGGGCTCCCAGAAAACCACTCAGGGATCTCTGAAACGTCTACCTTATTGCTTATTTTAAAAGAACCCCAAATAGCCCAGCCTAGAGAATTTTGGGCAGTCTTATTTTGGTAAAGTCTTAAGAAGAGCCCTTGCCATGCAGCATGAGACAGTAGGTGGGTGAGCCCCCGGCCCACAGCATCTGGGGACGGCGGTCTGAGAAGGTCTGGGGGCCCAGGAGGAGAAGCAGCCAGGACCTGACCCTTCTGGGCCGGCGGGAAAGGACACCCAGGGCTCCAGGAGAGCCCACCATGAGGGGACGTCGGTGGCTGGCTGCCTCCAGCCTGTCACCCCGATGTGGTTGCTGGGGTCCTCTGCTCTGTGCTCGGGGTGCTGTGCCCTTCGGGGGCCCAAGCGGGGCGCCACCCAACCAGGGTCTGGGGTACAGGCCCCCCGCCGCCGTGGCTGGGGGACAGACACCTTTTGGGCGGATGGAGCCGGACCACGTGGCTGCCCCAGCCTGTGCAGACCGTCCAGGGTTCCAGAACCTTCCAAGGGGAAGCTGCAGGAGGAGATGCTGGACTTCCTGCCTCTTCTTCCGTGAATCATTGGACAGATACAAGAAAGAAGACGGCCCGAGCTGGTCACCCTGGTCTCAGCTCTGGTCAGAGACCTTCAGGAGCCTTCGTGAGAAGACAAAAACGAAGAGCTCTTTCGGTTGGCCCGGGTTGACTTGTAAACACGGGGAGAGTTGGCCTGGAGGCCCCCCGAGAGAGGCCCAGCTAGGTGGGGTGCAGAGGGCTCAGAGGACCAGGGGACCCGCGGAGGACTGCGGGGCAGCGGCGGGCCGCGGGCGCCCCTGGCCCTGGAGGCCGCCTCCACTGCACAGGCCCGAGCTGGACGGAGGAGAGTGGCGCGCGGCCACTGGGGTCCCCGTCCACGCGGGGCGCCGGGCACTCAGGGCCCACTGGCCACCTAGTCCCCACTTGACTGAGCCGGCTTCCTGGGTGTGGGAGGAGCCCGGGGAGGAAGGAGAGGAAACGCCGACCCGACAGGCGCTCAGACGGCCCCTCTCAGGAGGAGCGAGCGGAGGCCCAGATGGCCGCAGTCCCCTTCAGCCCCACCCACCTGCGCGTGTGTGTGAGGCACGCGTGTGTGAGCGCGCGTGTGCGGTGTGCGCGGGCGTGCCGCCGCTGTGTGAATGAGTGTGTGGTGCGAGGGCGCCTGAGGGTGTCCGTGCCCAGGTGAGCGGGCGCGTGCGTGTCTGAGGGCCCGGTGTTCAGGAAGGCGTGTCTGGGAGCCCGCGTCGGCCAGAGTGCGGGCGCGCGTGCTGGTGGGGAGCTTGTCTGGGGGCGCAGCCTGTGGGAGTGAGCGTGGCTGCGCGGGTGAACCGGGTGACGCCATCGCTCCCGGCCACCACCGAACCTGCACCTCTGGGGCCCACACGCGGCTGCGTGGCTTTTTTTTTTTTTTTTTTAACCCCGGAAAGGGGGGGACGGCGGGGGCGCGCGGCGGCCGGGGCCGGGGGCCGCGCAGAGCGAGGGGGCGGGCGGCGCTGGGGGCGTCGGGGGCAGCCCCGGCTGGCGCCGCGGCGCCGTTGCTAAGGCGGGCGGGCGGGCGCGGGGCGGGCGGGCCTTAGCAACGGGCGGCGGGCGCGCGCGGGGGGGGGGAGCGGGGCCGCGCGGGCCGCGGGCTCGTGGGGCCGGCCGGGCTCGCCGGCTCCTGCGCTCCCACGCGCGCGCGGGCGGCGGGGGCGGGGCGGGCGCGCGCTAAGGCGCGCTCCGGCGGCCGGCGGGGATTTCCAGCGCGCGAGAGGAAGTGCTGTGAGAGGGTGCGTGAGGGCGCGAGGGAGCGCGGCGCGGCGCGGCCGCCGCGTGCGCGAGCCGGGGTTGCAGCCCAGCAGGGACTTTCCAGCCGGCGGCGGCGGCGGCGGCCGCCGTCCCTTCCCCGCCCCCCGAAATGGGGCTGCCCGGGGAGCAGGACGCTGCGGACCGCGGCGGAGGACGCGCCCGGCGCCCCTGAGCCGGCCGAGCGGGGCGGACCGCGGGGTAAGGGGCCGCGGCGGGCGGGCGGCGGGCGGCGGGCGGGCGGCTCCATCCCCGGCGGCTCCTTCCCGCGCCCTCGGCGGGCGGCGGCGGCGGTGGCGCCGGCGGGCCCGGGGCCGGAGCGGGGCCGGGGCGGAGCAGGCCCGGCGCCCGGCGGCGAGTGCCCGGTGCGGCGGCGCCGCCTCGCCCCCGCCCGGGCCCGCCCGCCCCCCGAGCGCCTCAACTTCGGAAAACTTTGTCCTCGAGGCCGGGCCCGGGGCCCGCGGGCCGGGGCGCCCGCAGCTTTTCAGGAAACGGGGTGCCGAGGCCTCTGAAAGCGTGAGTCCCGCGGGGTGTGGGGAGAGCCGGCATCGCCTGCGGGGCGCCGTGTGTGCGCGGGGGGGGAGGGACGCGGGGCTCGGGGGTCCGCAGCCGCCGCCGTGCTCCCGGCGGCTGGCGGGTGGGTTTCTTTGAGCCATTATTTAAAAGTTTATACTGAGTCATTCCTCTGCAGATGAGCCTCTGGCTGATTCATGAGCGCGGAGCTGCAGTGGCCTCGAAGGCAGGCGGGTGCTGGGCTCCGGGTCGGAGCAAAGGCTCCCATTCCACCTTTGATTAATAGTAAAGGTCAGGCTGGGCTCCCAGGGGGCAAAAAATGGGCACGACCCGGGCCACGGTCTTTAAAACTGCCTCTCGGGGCGCTGGGCTATCGCTCACGTACGCTTTGCCACGTTTTCACACTGTCACCCCGTTTGGGGACATGTATTGAATATCTGGACCTGTAGGGAGGATTCTGTGTGGAACCTTCTCCATCCTCAGTCCGAAAACACAGCCCCAACATGGAAATGGATGAACTGTTGTGGACGTGCTTTGAAATTTAAGAACCCTCCAGATAATGGGCCGTTGAAGGAAACAGTTGTGTTTCACGTTTTTCCTATTAAGCTCTGAATCAGATTTTAGACGGAGATACGGGGTGTGTGTGTGAGTGTGTGTGTGTGTGCGCGTGTGCGCGCGCGCGCGTGTGTGCGTTCATTTATTTTTGTGGAGTCACAAAGGCTGTACTGAGAAGCGTTACCTTACTGCTTCTTCATTTACATTCACTGCATACAACCGAGGAGGAGCCATAATTTTTTTTATTTTTTATTTTTTTCTGGCATTTGCCATGAATACACACACTGCTGAAGCTTTTGGAAACGTAATCTGTAATCTTCTCTCTTTCTATAAAATCTTTATTTAAAGAAATGACCTGGCCGACCGTCCGCTGGTGCTAAAATCTTCGCGTGTCTTTCCCATCTTTGAAAATGGCCTGTTAAAAAGACTGCATCATATGTAGGATGTCTGGCGAAATCGTGCACGGCTGTTCGATTTTCACGTGAAAGGGGGATATTTGCCTTTTTACCCTGTTGTGACTGTATAGATGTATATTTAGAATTAGTGTAAAGATGAAAAATTCTTCGACCAAGCAAAATAAACCTTATTGGTACGGAAGGTGGGAAATAATATAAGATTGGAAATTCTTGGGAGTAAATGCTCATGACAGACACCCTGACAGACCTGGGATTCCAGCATCCCTACTTAAAATCAGCCCCTGTCATGCGTGAGGTTTAAGACGTTAAGGTGTCTCACCCAGACGCCATCTGTTCCAGCTGTCACAATGCAGAAGCCAGGAAGGCAGAGAGAACTGGCAGGGAGAAGTCCAATAATTTCTTTTAAGACATTCACGTGAATTTTTCTGTGAGAGGAAAGAAGACCGGTTATTTTCTTTGAATTCTATTCATGCATTTTGGACTTCGTAAGGTGGCCTCACTTAGTGAGACGGGTGTAAAGACATTTTACAGTGATCAGTTGTTTCTGTTAATACCATCAAAATATTCCTGCTGTGGTTCATGCCTCAAAGAAAGTCCTTCATTTAACTGAAACATCTGGGCTGCTTGTTGCTGTTTTCCCCTGTGTTTGGGATTTTGATTCTGTAAACACTCCAGCTAGAATCCCTTTTATTTTATTTTATTTCATTTTATTTCATTTTATTTTATTTTTTACTGTGTAAAGCTGAGAAAGGCCTTTCTGGGGTGTTGTCAGGATAGGTATGCTAATGAACTGAGGATAAGCATGATGTTAAAGCTGTACTTCAAGAAAGATAAAACGGTCACTGTGGTGTTGCAAGTCTGGGCTGGCTCAAGCAAACAAAGGAAATTGCGTTAAATTTGCCCATCTATTTTCTCATCTTCGTGTAGCAGGACTCTCCAAACAGCAAGTGATCTGAACTATCATATTATGCAATAGCTGAGTTTCCTTGCCGTGCTCAGTTTGAGAACTGTTAATTTGGTAGAGAAGACGTCTTAGGACCAAGGCCCTCTGTGTTGATTCCATAAAGTCAGGGCCCATGTGTGCTTTTTTACAGGTGTTCATAGAGAAAGAAATATTATTTGGGGGGGTAGTGGGAGAGTCATAATGTTGACTTCACATGCGGACTGAAACTGGAAAGAGTTACTGAGTGAAAAAGAAGGAAGTGGGGCCAGTGGGTCTGGAAGGTGACCAGAGAGAGGCAGTCAAGGCCTAATTGTGGAGGTGATGCTTAGGTTTGTTCACAGCGGGAGGAGGGAGGAGTAGAGCTGGAGGGAGAGGCCAGATGCCTGCAGGCAGTAGGGCAGTAGGGAGGTGGATGGGGGGAGGTGCCGCTTGCATCATAGCTAGAGGCTTTGGGTCCTAAGGAGTCAATGGACATAAAAGAAAACAAAATTTTAAACAGAAAGGAAAAATGTAAGAAAACTATGTGTGCTTGAGTAGAATCTATGATTCATAATTAACTAAAAAGTACAAAACGGCTTTCTCATTTTAAAAAAGCCTTTATGGACTGATTGTGTTTTGCACAGCACTATTCTAGAGGAGTAGGGAGTGGGGAACTGACTAACCTGGGAAGGAGAGGTGAGGTTTTTATAATTAAGCAGTAAAAGTTCTTTTGGCTAAAATTTTTTGTCTCGCTGTGGAGACGCCTTGGGCTAAGGCTGGTGGGTAGTAAGATGTCATAAATGTAGGTGACTGTCGGTTTCTCACAACTCCAAAAATCAGGTGGGAATCTCTTGCTGAATTCTGTATTCCTCGAGATAAGTGATCATTAACTGGGAATTGGGAATCTTTTTCTCATTTAACTTAATGTTCACTTGATGTGCCTCGAGTTCCCATGATGTTCTTGTTACAGAGCTAGGATGAGTGAGATACAGCCTTTAAGGGCATGGTCTGCAGAAGTCTGCCCTGTGCACCAGGAAGGGAGATGCCCAAAACCACGGGTATGGGACCAAGGCAGCGCCAGGACCGAAGCTTGTGGCTGGAAGAGTGGGGAAAGTGGAAATTTATCACCCTGTGCGGAGGGTGGGGGGCAGCCCCAGAACTGGCGCTCAGCTGGAGAGGGAAGACCCACCAGGAAGAAAGTAAGTAGTCATAAAATGTAGGCTACAGTGAATTCGTGGATTGTGTGGAAGACTGGAAGTACGGTGGCAATTCAGGAAAGGGGAAGCTTCTGGCTGGCTGGGGGTGGTTGGGGAAGGCGTCTGGGAGGCCAGCGGGCCCCTTGCAGGACCCTGAGAATGGCAGGAAGAGAATGTCTCTCACCCCCGTGTTTTGGAAAGATGACATCTGACAGTTTGCTGTCCTTTCACTTCTTGCCAGTTAGACACAGTGCTGGGGATGCTGCTGGTTGGTGGATTTCCAGTTGCGATGTTTCGGGGGCTGTCCGTTAGAGCTTAACCCGGTGCTCAAGCGAGTCAAGCAGCGCTGCTGCGAAGAGCCCAGTCTGCAGGCGGGGTGGCGGCACACGGCTTGTCTGCTGTTCTCATCGTAGGTAGGGACTCTCAGAAAGTGGGGGTCAGGGAGGAGTGTAAATGTTAATAAAATGCACCTGTTCCTCAGGACCCTGTCCCCCCAACACCCACCAACCTAGTGCCCTGTCATCTGTGCTAAAATGACCTAAATCTCTTTAATTCTCAAGAAATAAAAAAATCAGGTCCTACAGTTTCGTTTCATGATTTACGGTTTTCTAGGGCTTGTTGTTGTTGTTTTTAATGGGGATGATTGAGTAACTTTATGAGGCCATTCTCTCAAGAAAGATATCAGACCTGCTGTTCTGATGTTCTCATTTCCTTTCCAGTTTAAACACTGACTTTATGGCAAAACCCAAAAGCATGTTTATTGGAAACTTGGTTCCTTAAGTGGAGAGAAAAGCTAAATTGATTAACCAGGTAGGATAATAAATCTTTAGGACAATAGTAGTATCAGAGTGCTAAAACATGAATCTCCAGGAGTCATGATGATTATAGTGAAGGTTTTCAGAGACTGGCTTTGTATTCTGGAAGGTTAGTGCCCAGTAGGAGGCCTGTATACGCTAGAGGTAATGAGGTACCCATTAGGCCTCTCCTGTCAGTGTTCAGAACTCCAAGTTTGGGAGAGCCAAGAGATCCGCCAGATGCCCACACAGTAATTCGGTGTGGTTCGGCTGCTAACATCTGCATTTGGATGTGTAGCTGCCTCCCTTGACTGTGCCCCCCAGCGCCCACACCCCCCTCTTCTAGCAGGCTTAACTCCCTGGTTTGTTGCATTAAGAGGCTTGTATGATAGGAGACTTCATTTGACATTGTAAAGTCCCTAGGTGCTTTTAATGACTTAGAAAGGAAGATCAGGGATACTAGTTCTTGTCTTTTACTGCTCAGTAATGCCCTGAAGTCACAACTTTATTCTAGAAATTAAATTCTATCCTTTTTGGATTAATACAGCCTGATGTTTGAGACATTATTATAGAGCAAATTAAGTGTTCAGATTTCAAATGGCATTTCTGTGTGAGAAAGGGCATGGCATGGCTTTAGTAGTATGTCTCAAACCCTTAATGGGATTCTAGGCCTGTGAAGTTTAGTTTTAATTTTTTTTAAAGATTTACTTTTTAAGTAATCTCTACACCCAACATGGAGCTTGAATTCATGGCCCTGAGCTCAAGAGTCACATATTCAGTGACTGAGCCAACAGGGCACCCCTTTATCTTAAGTTTTAATACAGATTTTATGCTATACTCAATAATATGTCTTGATTTTTTAAAAATATAAACACACTTTGTCTCCCAAATTTTTAAGTACAGTTAATGCTCCAAAAGCTGTGTTTTGTTTGTCCTTAGCTTCCCTAAGATCCCTGAGGGCTCCCCTGCCACCCTACCATGTGTCCCTGGAACTGTCCATTTCCCAGCTTGAGAAGGGGAGGATCTGAATGCCAGTCCCACCCTCTGTACTTGGGCGGGCTGTTGGTTCTCTCTTCATAGGCTTCCCCATCTGTGAGATGGAGCAGAAAGCATCATGCACATCATATGCTTGTTGTTAGTGAAATGGACAATAAAGCATTCTACTGATGTTAATTTTTTTTTTAAGAGAGGGAGAGGAAGAGAGAGAATCTTCAGCAGGCTCCACCCCCAATGCAGAGCTTGATGCAGGGCTTGATCTCATGACCATGAGCTCATGACTTGAGGTGAAATCAAGAGTCAAATGCTTAACCAACTGAGCCACCCGTGCCCCTGATGTTAATTTTCATAATAATAACAACTACTAATACAATAACTAATGAAGATATAGTAGACTAAGAAAGTTAAGATCTTAAAATGTGAACATAATACGTCCTTGCCTGTGGTAGGGACCATGGAAACTTTCTAGTTGAATTCCCTCTTTTTATATGGAAGGCGTGGAGTTTTTGGGTTAGTAACTGCCCCAACTCAGGTGATGGCAAAGCATGGACTGTTCACCCAGACTAGTTTTTTTCTTTACATTCTTCACTTGTCAAGATTTGCCCCAGGGAAGCTGCTTGGCCTCTACTCCAACTGAGGAGAATTGACAATTATTTGATCAGCACACGTTTTTTGAGAGCTCAGTCAGGAGCTATGCTAGATGCCAAAGCTAAATAGTAAAGTTGCTGTATGATGGCCATCCTCGAGGAGCTTCTGTAAGGTGGTGAGTCAGAAAGCCTGCGGGTTAAGGCACGGTGTGGTAGGTGCCATGAGGATAGACCAGAGGTGCTGAGGGAGTGCAGGGTGCCCTGTAATTTGGACTAGGGGGTTAGGAGGTATTTTCCGGGGAGGACAAGCATGAGCAAGCTCGCGGAAGAGGAGAAGCATTGGCTGGAAGAGTCGTGTGTCAGGGGGCCCACGAGTCTGAAGCTGTGCCCCACAGCTGTGTTTCAGGGAGCCTCTCAGGAACAGGGAACTGGCTGCCTTTGGGGGCCGCCTCTGTGCCAGCCTGACTTTTGAAGTAAGAATCATTCCCATTTTACAGATGAGAAAAATGAAGGGCAGTAGGCCCACTGGAGTCTAGAGTTTGTGTTTTCATTACTGTGCCATGTGGTCAGTTTAAGCTGAATTATAATCCAGTTTTGGATTTTGTTCGTATTCTAGACTTTTTAGTTTTGCTTTCAGATTCTAGTGTTTTAGTTTTGCTGCTGTGTAATGGTTTTTAAAGAAATTGTGTATTTCTCCAGCATATGTTTTTCAAATGCAGCCTTTCCTTTAACATTTGCTTTCCCTATATTGACTTATTTTTCTAGCCGGTGTTCCCTCCATTCCTTCTTTCTGTTCTGAGTTACTTTCTTATAGGAGCAACATTGCATTCAATATCCTTTAACAAATTCAGTTAAGATGTTCTTTACCCTTGTGGTTCAGATGTTGCTTACATCTTGCTGCGTAGCAGTCCCAAACCTGATTTACTAATGTGTTTTCTTTCCCCTTTCCCTCTCTTAATTTACATTTAAACTGGTAGTCTAGTAATAATGATAGTACTTAGTCATTATGTCTTTGTACAGTTTTACAAACATTAGCTTGTTAGTGGTGAACAAGTCCCCGAGGCCTGGTCACTGTAGAGAGCAGAATGGTTGCAGCTCAGCACAGTCAAATTTCTGCCCATTCGTCTGGAATGTAATTATAACGGCAAATTACTTATGGGAATGTAAGTTAAAGGCAAGGAAGCCTTCTCCAGATTTAGCAAGGAAGTGATGTTGTTGACTGTTTTGGAGAAGATTTTATGTGACTCTTCTGCTAGAACTGCTGTACAGTTCTGAACACAGAACTGGGGGGCGGGCAGCGACGGCTGGATTGAGGGGAAGAGGCCTGTGTCGCACAGCCACCGGTAGCTCCAGGAAGGGTTGTGAATGCTGGCGCGCGGCTGGACACCGGGGCTGCATGGTCAGGAGCCTTGAGTGGTAGAGGGTAGATTCCCTACTTCTCAACCTGAGTTAGACTTTTTGGGTGCATGCCATGGCGTTGGAGAGCAAAGACCTCACGTATCTGGAGCCTGCTCTCTGTCTTCTTGAGATCGAGGAATGTTCTGGTACATCTTGGATGGGTCTCTAGTGTTGAGACGACGAGCTTCTCAAGGACAGGGTCACTTCATCATATTTCCAGTTTGGCCTAAGATGTGCTCAGTCAAAATGAGACAGATTTACGTATGGAAGGAGTATGGGTTTGAAATCAGACCCGATTTGAATTCTGGTCCTTCCTTTAGCTAACTATGGTGGTAAGTTACTTAACCTTTCTGAACCTCAGTTTTCTCATCGATTGAAAAGGTAGTTGTGAGGAATAAAAGTGAAAATATGAGTGAATGTGAGAACCTAGCAAATCATAACTGGTAATTTCTCTCCCTCTTTCCTTTCCTGAGTGATTTCCTAAAGGAAAAACATGCCTTGTTAGCAAGGTGAATGACAGGCTCTCTTGGGAGTAGGGCTTGGCCCTGAAAGCTATCCTGCAAGGAAAGTGTAGATGCAGCATATTATTGGACTATAAAGAAATTATTTATAATAAAGAGTAGAATTATTTGTAGAAAAGGAATTTTTGCATGTGATGATTTTGATGATATTTATATTTTAGTTTTTATTATTTAGCAAAATAACTAGTCTAGTTATTTTAGAATAACTAGACTAGTTATAGAATAACTAGTCATTCTAGTCTCTGTTCAAATGTACACTTCTTCCAGGAGGACTTCTCTTGACACAGTTGTAATAGTCCATGCTGTTACTCTCTAATTTCTTACCTTGCTTTTTAAATTCATAGCAGGGGGCGCCTGGGTATCTTAGTGGTTGGGTGTCTGCCTTCGGCTAGGGTCATCATCCCAGTGTCCTGGGATCGAGCCCACATCAGGCTCCCTGGTCGGCGGGAAGCCTGCTTCTGTCTCTCCCACTCCCCTTCCTTGTGTTCCCTCTCTTGCTGTGTCTCTCTGTCAAATAAATAAAATCTTTAAAAAAATAAATTCGTAGCACAAAATTTTTGTTCACCATCTTAACCCACGTACTAGAGAAGTGCCTGGTGTGTGGTAGGTACTCAAGTATGTGTATGGATGAATCAATATACTATAGTCTAACCACATTTTCTTTTATTGAGGCAAAATTCACATAACATGCAATTAATCATTTTAAGTGTGCAGTTCAGTAGTATTTAGCATATTCACAGTGTTGTGCAACCACAGCTTTCTCTAGTTTCAAAATCTTTTCATCACCCCATAAAAAAACCCTTATACCCATTAAGTAATCATTCCCCAGTCTCTTCCTCCTAACCCCTGGTAACCTCTAATCTGCTTTCTGTCTCTAACGATTTGCCTTTTCTGAACATTTCATATAAAAGGGATCATACAAAATGTGACCTTTTATGTTTAGCTTCTTTCACTTAGTGTAACGTTTTTGAGGTACAACTAAATTGTAGCATGTATAAGTATTTTGTTCCTTTTTATGGCTGACTAATATTCCATTGTGTGTATATACCACAAATTTTTATCCATTCATCCACTGATAACCATTTGGATTGTTTTCCCCTTTTAGCTATTATGAATAATGTGTACAGGTTTCTGTGTAGACATGTATTTTCATTTCCCTTGCATCAAAAAACCTAGGAAATGGGATTACTGGGTCATACAGTAATTCTGTGTTTAACTTATTCCTGCAAGCAATGTACTAGGTTCCAATTACTGTACATCTTTGCCAACATTTGTGTATGTATGTATGTATGTACATAAGCTATTCTAGTGGATGTATAGTGGTATTTTTTTTTTTGAAAGATTTTATTTATTTATTTGACAGAGAGAGAGAGAGAGAGAGAGAGAGATCACAAGCAGGCAGAGAGAGAGAGGAGGAAGCAGGCTCCCTGCTGAGCAGAGAGCCCGATGCGGGGCTCAGTCCCAGGACCCCGAGATCATGACCTGAGCCAAAGGCAGAGGCTTAACCCACTGAGCCCCCCAGGCGCCCCTAAAGTGGTATTTTCATTATAATTTTGTATTTCCTTAATGGCCAGTGATATTGAACATATTTTTATTATATGTCTTTTTTGGAATCATGTCCATTCAAACCCTCTGCCTATGTTTTAGTTGGGTTGTTCATCTTTTTGTTGTTGTATGAGTTCTTTATACATTTTAAATATTAAACCCTTATTAAGTATGTGGTTAACAAATACTTCCATTCTGTAGGTGTTTTTTTCACATGCTTAATAAATCCCCTTTGAGGTACAAAAGTTCTGAATTCTGATAAAGTCCAATTTATTTTTTTTCTTTTTGTTGCTTATGCTTTTGGTATCAAATCTGAGAATCTGCCACCAAATCTGAGGTCATGAAGATTTATCCCTGTAATTTATAGTTTTAGCTCTTACATTTAGGTCTTTGATTCATTTTGAGTTCATTTTTATTTATGGAGTGAGCTAGGAGGCCCACTTCATTCTTTTGTGTGTGGTTATGCACTTGTCCCACCACCATTTGTTGAAGGGACTATTCTTTCTCCACTGGATGGTCTCGGCACCCTTGTTGGAATCAGTTGGCCACAGATATTTGAATTTATTTTTTGTACTCTCAATTCTGTTCTCTTGATCTGTGTGACTGTTCTTATGCCAATGGCACACTGTTTTCATTACTGTAGCTTTGTAGAAACTTTTGAAAAAGAAGTATGAGTCTTTCAACTTTATTTTTCTTTTCAACATTGTTTTGACTGCTTGGGACCTCTTGTAGCTTCATATTAATTTGAGGATCAGTTTTTCTCTTTCTGCAAAGAAAGGTCATTAGAATTTTGATCAGGATTGCATTGAATCTGGTTTGGGGAGTTGCCATTTAAAAATAACTAAGTCTCCATATCCATGATTGTGGAGTGTCTTTCCACTTATTTACATCCTTAATTTCTTTTAGCAAGATTTTGTAATGTCAGTGTACGAATCTTTCACCTCCTTGATTAAGTTTATTCCTAAATATTTTGTTCTTTTTGATATTTGGATATTTTGGATATTTTTGGATATTCCATATTCATGGAATTGTTCCTTAGTTTTCTTTCAGATTATTAATTGCTAGTGTATAAAAACA
This sequence comes from Nasua narica, assembly GCA_028533885.1. Classification (NCBI taxonomy): domain Eukaryota; kingdom Metazoa; phylum Chordata; class Mammalia; order Carnivora; family Procyonidae; genus Nasua; species Nasua narica. Next base: position 123,952,854 of record CM052797.1, read on the forward strand.
CAACTGATTTTTGTGTGGTGATCATACACCCAGACTTTGCTGAATTTGGTTATTACCCTTAGTAGTTTTCTGGGGTTTTCTATATATAGAATTATGTCATGTGCAAATAGGGATAGTTTGACTTTCCAATTTGGATTTTTTTTTTTCTTGCCTAATTCCTCTGGCTACTACTTCTATACTAGTAGTTGAATAGTAGAAGTGGAAGCAGACATCCCTGTCTTGTTCCTGGTCTTAGGAGAAAGTTTGCAGTCTTTCATCATTGATTATGAAGTTGGGTGTGGGTTTTTTTTGTTTTTTTAATAAATGCCCTTTATTATGTTAAGGAAGTTCCCTTCAATTCCTGCTTGTCTGAGTGTTTTATCATGAAAGAATGTTGAGTTTTGTCAGATGGTTTCTGTGTGTCTATTAATATGATCATGTGGTTTTTTTCCTCCCCCTTATCCTATCAGTGTGGTGTATTTATGTTAATTTGATTTTGGTATGTTGAGCCACCTTTGCTTTTCTGGGATAAATCTCACTTTGCCAGGGTGTATCATCCTTTTAATGTCTTGGATTTGATTTGCTAATATTTTGTTGAGATTTTTACATCCAAGGTCATAAGGGATATGGGTTTTTAGTTTTCTCATGGTATCTTTGTCCGGCTTTTGTATCAAGGCACCAACTGCATTTTGATTGGACATCCTATTTCTTCAGAATTTTGAAAACTCTCCGTAGAAAATTCTAGGACGGTTTTGAAGCAGCCAGGATGATGATCATGCCGCATACCTCCTTGCTCCTCAACGCAAGGCTGCCCTTCGTGGCCTATCCCTGGGGAAATCCTGGCCGACACTACCGCCATAACTGTGTCTACCAGTGGAGAGTGGAGGAGGGGACACTATTCCTGATGCCAGGACAGAAGAGAGATGTGCTTGTCATTTTCTGGAAAAGCTACAGATTGTCCGAGATAATGATTGCTGAGTAACACTGTCCCAAGCATCAGTGACCTAAAACAGCAGTAATCCATTTTTAGATGATCCGTCAGGGTTCAGCTGGGTGATTCTTCTGTTCTGTGTGGCCTTGACCGAGGTCACTCACTGGTGTTTATCTGGCATCCAACATGGCTGGATGGTTGGAAGGCCTGGCTTAGTGGTTCTTTCCTTTCCATATACTGTCAGGGCCTCTGCAGATGGCCTCTCTGCCAGGGTGGGTGGACTTCTGACATGGCAGCCTCGGACTCCTACAGTGAGTATTCTAGGAGAGGAGGCAGCAGCTGACAGATTGGTGCAGCATTTTTCCTGCTGTGTTCTATTGGTCTAAGAACCCACAAGGTACTCCTAGTTTTAGGGAGAGGGGACACATTGCCTAGCTCTTGTTGCAAGGGGTGTCAAGGAATTGGTGGCTCTCTTTAACCCACTGTATTTGTGGGGGTCGATTCCAGTGCTAGCAGCAGTATGAGTTGTGTACCTGTTGTAAGACAGGTGTTTGTGGGCTAGAATGGAAACTCCGACTGTTGTGTGTTATCTGTCTTCTGTGAGAAAATGCATCCTGTGTTCTCAACTAAGAATTCATGAATAAAATTTTGGAATACACCCATTCATAAAATGGCAATTCATAATATGGAAATAAAATGTATGTTTTATTTACTTAATCAGCAGGCATCTTTGATCATGTATTTGTCAGGAGTGTTTCAAGTTGTACTTCAACTTCGGGATTATACGTTTTCCCTTCCTGTTCACTTTTTGTTTAATGTATATTTTTTTGAGATTTTATTTATTTATTTGACAGGGAAAGACACAGTGAGAGAGGGAACACAAGTAGGGGGAGTGGGAGAGGGAGAAGCAGGCTTCCCACCTAGGAGGGAGCCCGATGCGGGGCTTGATCCTAGGACACTGGGATCATGACCTGAGCCAAAAGCAGACGCTTAACAATTGAGCTGCCCAGGTGCCCCTAATAAATTTTTTTTTTAATTTTAAATAGGCTTCATGCCCAGCATGGAGCCCAACATGGAGCTTGATCTCATGACCCTAAGATGAAGACTTGAGATGAGATCAAGAGTCTGATGCTTAACTGAGCCACCCAGGCGCCCCTCCTATTAGTTAATATTAAAAGTTACTTGAAAATTCACTTTTGGGGCGCCTGGGTGGCTCAGTTGGTTGAGCAACTGCCTTCGGCTCAGGTCATGATCCCGGAGACCCGAGATCAAGTCCCACATCGGGCTCCCAGCTTCACGGGGAGTCCGCTTCTCACTCTGACCTTCTCCCTTCTCATGCTCTCTCTCACTCTCTCTCTTTCTCTAATAAATAAATAAATAAAATCTTTAAAAAGAAAATTCACTTTCATTTTGAAGACTGTTGTGGAATTGAAGCTTATATTTCTCTCTGTTCTTTTTTTTCCTCTCTCTCTCTGTTCTTAAAAAGGCTTCATTGAGAAAAAATTAGCCTACATATCCTAAATTTCCTGTGTTCACCCTAGATCATTCTAGTAAATCCTCTAGAGACTTATTAGAATTAAATTATGGCTGTTTATGTAGAAAAGTGTGGGATAATTTGACAGCATGTGAAGAGGTGTGTACGCATTAGTTGTAACACGGAAATAGAATTTTCTGTAAACCCTGCTTTCTCAGCCTTTCTCAGCTGATTGTTGCAATACTATTTGAGCAAGGAAATGTGATGAGGTCATAGAGGAGTGAGAGAGTGGATTTAAATAACGAAACAAATCTGTGTCTGTACGGGGACTGATGGGAGCTGTTTCTGTGTTCTCTGTGGGCCCTTCGCCTGCCCCCGTGCCGCCTGCACCTGCACTGAGAGCCATCCGGACACAGCGGATAGAGCGCTGCTGTTCCAGCCTCCCTGGCCAGGATTCCGGCCACCATGTGAGCTGCCCGGTTCTCTGTTTCCCAAACATACTGTGCCTTTGTTCCCAAATACCCACCACTCCTGGGCATCCAGCCTCCTGTTCAAAGTAGGTATGAATGAAGAGAATCAACCTCTTTAGTTGGGTCATACACCAGTGTGCCTGGCTAGTGCATGAAATTTCAGGGAGTCCTGGGAGTTCCTGAATCTTCTTCTGTCGTGCCTGAGGTCAAGAACCTGTGGTCTAGACAGTCTGAGGATTTTTACAGCAGTGAAGTTTCATGCACATACATGCCCACTTCTCATTCTGCCCTTTCACTAATTCCGTAAGTGCACTGACCTTTGGCATATCATCCAGGAGAAAATAATTGCTCTCTGCAAGTCTTTGGGGATGTTTCTTTTGATACTGCTTGCCTTTTTCACTCACCATCACCTTCAAGATTCTCTCCACCATAATGTGGTGGCTGTGGCCTGGAGGTGACCAGCATCGGGGCTGAGGAAGGGTAATGAAACTGGAGGACCAGGAAGGGTGGTAGCCCAGACAGGGAGAGTGCGGGCAGGAGGGCAGTGGCATTTCACCTGGTTGATGATGTTCCCTGGCTCCTCTCTGCTCTGGCTCAGGACCTTGGGATCATGATCTGAGCCAGAGGCAGACGCTTCACTGACTGAGCCACCCGGGCGCCCCGAGTTTTGACATTCTGTTCCTCTAAGTGTAACACTACACATGTAAAAGTTTCTAAAATATATTGAATGGTGGAAAGCATAGAAGAGTGTTTGTTGGTGCTGGAGAGGTTGAGTAAAGGAGCTGGGAGCCTGGCTGTGGTGGAGGGACAAGATTTAAGTAGGAGTCAGGACCCCAAGGCTAGGCCCCGCTGTCTCTGTGATCCTGGGCAAGTTGTTTAACCTTCGAAACCCCTGTCTGCTTTCATGGTAGATGGGGACAATGGTGCCATGGTTGTTGTGAAAATAAAATAATAAGCTTTAAAAAATTCACCGGAAAAATAAAAAATGGGATTTAAGCTTAAAGGAACTTGCATTTTTTCAGCCTGGAAAAGAGAAGATGGAGACTATGTCCACCAAACATTCAGTATTTCAGCATGTATTTATCTACTGTATGCCTGGCTAAGTTTGGGTGGTCAGTATATTTCTGTGTGTTTCTGTTAAGTATATAAGGAAAAACAACATTTAAATGAACACTGACCAAATTCGATTTAATGCCATAAACTTTTATAGAGACTTCATGGATGCCAGTCATGCTAGGTAGGTGTGTATATATGGGGAATACTAAGTGAGATACTGTATTCTCAAGAAATTAAGACTGTCCACTGGCATCTAGACATGCTGCTTTATGAAAGAGGCATGTCCTCTAAGAACATACTGGAGGCCAGTGGGCTTACACAGGAATTTATTTACAGGCTTACATAGGAATTTATTCCTCACTGTTCTGGAGGCTCAAGGTCTAAGACTGAGGTGCTGGCCCGGTCAGGTTCTGGTTGAGGGCTCTCCTCCTGGCTTGCAGATGGCCCCCTTGTGACTGTGTCCTCACATGGTAGGGGAGAGACAGGAAGCAAGCTTTCTTCTGTCTCTTCTCATTAGGGCCCTTAATTACCTGTCAGATACCGTCACAGTAGGAGTGCCACTATATAAATTTTGAGGGGCCGTAATTCAGACCATACATAGTAGTCTGCCTGCAGCCCCCCAAATTCATGTCCTTCCCACATGCAAAATACATCCATTCTATCCCAGCAGCCCCCAAAACCTTAATATAACTTCTAACGTCCAAAGTCTCATCTAAATATCATCTAAAGCAGATGTGCGTGAACCTCGAGGTATGATTGGCCTTGAGGCAGAATTCCTCTCCAGCTGTGAACCTATGAAACCAGCTAAGTTAGGAGCTTCCAAAATGTAATGAGGGGGCAGGCATAGGATGGCCATTCCCATGCTGAACGGGAGAAATAGGAGAGGAGGAGAGGGTGGCAGGTCCCAGGCATGTCCACACTTAGCCAGGCCAGTTCTGTTAGATCTTAAGGCTTGAGAAGAACCTCTTTAGTTTGATCTCTGCTTCCTTGACTCTTTGGGGTGGAGGTCCTGCCTCTTCTGGGTGGGGGTGGGTAGCCTTAAGGCTCTAGGTGGCTACCGTCTGACCTGTTGAACTCTAGGTGATGGAAACTCCTTGGAAACTGAGGAGGCAGCCCTGAAGATCTCTGCATGGCCTAAAAAGCACCAGAATAAAAAGCGGGGGGTTTGGGGGGTGCAGATTACAGATGGGTAAGTTAGCAAGCTAACACATGGGTCCAAATAGGACTCGGGTTTCCATGAGGAATATTACCGAATGAGCCTCTCCAGGGAACTGACATTAGGGATTTGCTGGGCTGGAGCGCATGTGTCATCCCAGAAATGACCCGAGACTGGGTGTGGACGATGTTGGCTAATTCAGAATTTTGGAAGCAAAATTTGAGTTCAGGTGGGGTCAATGGCAGACTGCATGTGGAAGGCCTGTCCGAGGCTTCGGACGTGTGTGTTCAGTAGAAGCTGACAGACGTCTGTGGACGGAACGGGCCGCCAACCGCTAATGTCCCTTTCAGTCTTAGGGTTCAGTGAGCATAATTTAAAATCCACAGCTTGGTTTGTGTGTGCAGATCCCACTCCATTCACAAATTGGTACCACAGTGTACCTCAGCATAAGAGTGAGAAGTTCTTTTCACACAGTCTTCTGCTAAATACGTATCTCTGGCAGCTGAAGCAGCAGTCCTCCTCTTTTCACACGTAGGTGTGGTTGTCCTGTAAGACTTTGCTTTTAGTGTGCTACGTCTAAGATTTCAGTGGTTTCAAGGGAGGAGGAAAATGCCTATGACCCGCAGAGCCTGGGAGAGCCGGGGTATTCCGTCCGTGAGGAATTGAGTAACCGTTCCTTGTCAGGACTGAGAGCCTCCCGGACTCCTTCAGTGGAATACAGGGCCTCTAGTGGAGTCCTGACCGGCTCGCAGGCTGCCTTCGCAAGAATGTTACTTTATCAGTGATTTCTTTTCTCCTAATAGTTTCATGTCAGTGATTCTGAATCCTGGCTGCACATTAGAATTATTAGAAAGAACCACAAAAGCTGGGGCCCCCACTTCAGATGATTTCAATCAGTTAAGAACCCAGAAATCAGATTTAATGGCTATCTTTGAAGAGTCCCGAGGGGATGCACACACTGAGCCAGGGCTGAGAGCCTGTGGTTTAGTGGAAGGAGCACACTTGTTTCTCCCACAGGAGACGAGCCCATCAGCAGCACCTTTCCAGGTGCCTTGGAAATGCAGGACCTCCACCCCCTGCCCCGCTGGAACTGCTGGTTCCCAGTCTGCACCCTGGCGGAGTTTTCAGGGTTTCCTGATGGGCAGGTATGAAGCCCTGAACAGGCTTTGGGCCAGAGAAGCAGAGTCCAGACCCTGCATCTCCTCCTCAGCTGGCGTCAACTTGAGCAAGTTACTTGACCTCCCTGAGCCTCAGGTCCCCAGCCCCAACTGTGAAGCCCCGAAGCCTCTGGAATGGAATGATACTGTTACATATTTGGTGCCAAACCCGAGCTGAACTGAAGTGACGTTACACGTAATGTCTATTCCACTTAGTATGAGCACCCCTGTATTTTACTGCAGACTGTTAGAATTAATGTGTTTTTTATGGGCGCGGTCCCGGACTTCACTGCAGCGTTACGGAAGATATAATAGACACTCACGGTATTTCCTTTCTAAATTTCCTTTCTAAAACCCAAAAAATTCTAAACTCTGAAACACTTCTGGCTTTGGTTTTGGGTAAGAGATTGTGGAGCTGAGGAGATTCAGCTGATAGGTGGCTGTAGGGAGTAGTACATATCAATCACGTTGACATGTCTGTGTACAAAACTCCGGCAGTTAACACACATCCAAGTGCAGCTACTGATACTCCTTTAATTCCTCCATTTGTGTGTTTGTACTTTCCCCATCTGGTTTCTTTGTTTTCCCAGCGCCTTTATACTTGGCATATCAGACTTTATTCTTCAGATAATTGACTATTTTCCATAAATCGTAAGTAAATTGAATCTGCGACTGGATATCCATCATCCACTCTGCATGTATCTGGGCTGGACGTCATGGCCATGTGTATATGATATGGCCCTGCTGACTAAGAGCTTAGAAATTAGTCCTAGAAAGGGAAAATGTGGAAGGTTTTTTAAAAAAAATCTCTTCACTAACATTTCAGGCCAAGAGGCCTAGCCTCCTGGCAGGCTTTCACAGAGGAGGTGGGATTCTTGTGGGCTTGAAGGACCCTTATGCCTTAGAATGATGGGCTCTTGGAATGTTAGTGCTCAGACTTTCACCCCATGGTGCAGCCTCGTTGGGGGTGGTGCTCGGGGCAGTGGGGTGTGGTGACTGAGGGTGTGGACGCCGTAGGCCAGCTCTGGCCCTCTCGCAGCGTTGTGGCTCAGGGCAGTCTCTGACCTCTCTCAGCTTCTCTTCTGACACTTCTAAGTGTGTGATGACCACTATGTGTATCAAAGAAATGTGTGCAGATGTAATTCTTGATTTGGAGGAGGTGACCCTATGAAGCTGGCTAAACATTTAGAGACATTTTTACTTACGTACCTTTATAAGCAGCTCCCGCCTCCCCCCTTTACTTATGTTACTCTGTGGAGACTTAGAATCTTGGGTTCTTGGATATTTTTTCCCCCAAATACTTTTTTTTTTTAAAGATTTTATTTATTTATTAGAGAGAGAGAGACTGAGAATGAGAGGGGAAAAGGTCAGAGGGAGAAGCAGACTTCCCACAGAGCCGGGAGTCCGACGGGACTCGATCCCTGGGACTCTGGGACCATGACCTGAGCCACAGGCAGTCGCCCAACCAACTGAGCCACCCAGGCGCCCCCCCCAAATACTTTTATTTTATTTTTTCAGTATTACAAGATACATTCTTCATGTAACATATCCAATGCTCCATGCAATACGTGCCCTCCTCAATACCCACCGAATACTCCTCAATACTCGCCCAGCCTCCCCCGCCCCCCCACCCCCGCCAAAACCCTCTGTCTGTTGCTCAGAGTCCTCAGTCTCTCCTGGTTCATCGCCCCCTCTGATTTCCCCCCATTCACCCTTCCCTTCCTTCTCCCAATCCCCTCCATGCTTTTCCTTATGCTCCACACGTGAGACCATATGATAATTGACTCTCTCCGCTTGACTTATTTCACTCAGGATAATCTCTTCCAGTCCTGTCCATGTTGATACAAGTTGGGTATTCATCCTTTCTGGTGGAGGCATAATATTCCATTGTATATATGGACCATATTTTCTTTATCCATTAATCCGTTGAAGGGCATCTTGACTCTTTCCACAGTTTGGCAATTGTGGCCATTGCTGCTATGAACATTGGGGTACATGTGGCCCTTCTTTGTACTGCATCTGCATCTTTGGGGTAAATACCCAGTAGTGCAATTGCAGGGTCATAGAGTAGCTCTATTTTTAATTTCTTGGGAATGTCCACACTGTTTTCCAAAGTGGCTGCACCAACTTGCATTCCCACCAACAGTGTAAGAGGGTTCCCCTTTCTCCACATCCTCTCCAGCATTTGTTGTTAACTATCTTGTTGATTTTGTCCATTCTAACAGGTGTAAGGTGGTATTTCGGTGTGGTTTTGATTTGATGGCTCATGATGATGGTTTTGATTTGATGGATCATGAGCCATCCCCGATGGCTAATGATAATGAACATTTTTTCGTCTGTTAGCCATTTGTATGTCTTTTTTGGAGAAGTGTCTGTTCATGTCTTCTGCACATTTTTGGACGTGTTTATCTGTTTTTCGAGTGTTGAGTTTGAGGAGTTCTTTATAAATCTTAGATATCAGATCTTGTTTGTTTTTTATTTTTTTCTCTTTTTCTAAAAAATATTTATTTATTTGACAGAGAGAGAGAGAGATCACAAGTAGGCAGAGAGGCAGGCAGAGAGAGAGGGGGATGCAGACTCCCCGCTGAGCAGAGAGCCCGATGTGGGGCTCGGTCCCAGGACTCTGAGACCATGACCCGAGCCGAAGGCAGAGGCTTTAACCCACTGAGCCACCCAGGCGCCCCTGTTTGTTTGTTTTAAAGATTTTATTTATTTATTTGACAGAGAGACAGAGCCAGTGAGAGAGGGAATATAAGCAGGGGGAGTGGGAGAGGGAGAAGCAGGCTTCCTGCTGAGCAGGGAACCCATGTGGGGCTCGATCCCAGGACCCTGGGATCATGACCTGAGCTGAAGGCAGATGCTTAATGACTGAGCCACCCAGGCGCCCCTCAGATATTCTTTGGTGTGAAGTAGTGGACAGTTCTCAGCAGTCCTGAACTTCCCGCTGGGAGGCCCCCTAACGACAGAAGAATGGACGTGTGACTTGTACCCCTTTGTAGGGCCGGGGGGCGCAGCATTCCAAAGCAGCCTGTTCTTTTTTTTTTTTTTTAAGGCATTTATTTATTTATTTAAAAAGATTTTATTTATTTATTTGACAGAGAGAGATCACAAGTAGGCAGAGAGGCAGGCAGGCAGAGGGAGAGGGAGAAGCAGGCTCTCCACTGAGCAGAGAGGCGATGGAGGGCTCGTTCCCAGGACCCAGAGATCGTGACCTAAGCCGAAAGCAGAAGCTTAACCCACTGAGCCATCCAGGCACCCCTTATTTTAATTTTTTAAAAGACTTTATTTATTTATTGGAGAGAGAAAGTGAGAGAGAGCATGAGAGGAGAGGAGGTTAGAGGAAGAAGCAGACTCCCCGCAGAGCTGGGAGCCCGATGTGGGACTCGATCCTGGAACTCAAGGATCATGACCTGAGCGGAAGGCAGTTGCCCAACCAACTGAGCCACCAAGGCACCCTTAACACATGGTTTTTGTAGTCTTTTTTATCTGAAATCAGTCTGAATTTTCCATTCTGTTGTATAATATGTTTCTAATGTTACAAACCTCTAAAAGTCTTTCTGTTGATCAGAGGTGACCGGGCCGAGATAATGTGCCACTGGGTCACTGACTGGGCTGGCTCCGGGGCGTGCCGCGGCCCTCCAAGAAGCCCGAGAAGTGACCCTGACCTTCCTTGGGCAGAGCAGGATCCGAGTGGCGACGACACATCTTGAATCCCTTCGTTGCTTGTCCTCAGGGCATGTTTTGGCCCGTAAGGGTTTATTTGCTCCGCATGTACGTTTGGTGCCTGGCTTTAGATAGTTTCGGTAATTGACAACTAGTTTCGATCTTATTATCCAACATTTTGATCTGGATTCCATCATTGCCGGTCTCATCAAGGGGCATCTGGAAGGCTGAGCCGCGCTGGATGCTTGCTCTGGGTGCGAGCGCTCTCAGACGGGGAGGAAAAAATGACGACCTCAGAAGCCCTGTGGTAAAGTGACGTGGGAATCTAATACTACAGATGTCTCAAGTGATTTCAGGCGTGTAAGACTTCCTAACTTGTTTGTAGAGCACAGTGTGCTAGAAACAACGATAGGAGAGAATGCCCGGATGAGACTGCCCCTCTCTCAGTCCACGGATTCTGAAGCCGGCACCTCTGAACAGGGATTGGGCCCCTCCTTGGGGACGGATTGGGGCCGGCTTGCTGCCCGAGGTCTCTGTGGGCCCCTCCCCCGGCTGGCGAGCAGGGAGGGCGGAGGTCGTACCTGGAAGCTGCCTGCACTCACCTCTGTGATCTCACCAGCCTTACACGCATAAGAACAGCCCTGCAAGGCCGTTTTCTCCTGTGTGTCTTGAAGGGCTCTGGTCAATACGGGCATTTTACTTGGAGGATCTTCATCCTGTGGAGGTGGGGAGGCTTGGTAATGAGTTTCCTCACCCGGAGTGTGAGGCACCCTTCCAAAGATTCTCACATTTAGACTTCGACTCTCGCCAAAGGAAATGTTAGCATTTCTTGATGTCATGGTTCAAAACCCTACCAGGATGGGGTGTGTGTGTGTGTGTGTGTGTAAGTACCTATTTTGCTTTCGGTTTCACTAGAGGATGTAATTTGGGCCAGTTTTTAAGTGAGCATTTCAAACTTAGAATTTGATCCCTGTTTCCTTGGTTGTGTTAATAATAGGAAAAGACCACTTGGTCTCTAGATAATTATTCTGGGGGGGGGCAATTTTGTTTTCCCAGGGGACATTTGGCAATGTCTAGAAACTTGCTTGTGGGGGTGAAAGGGGGGAACGCTGCTGGTATGTAGGGAGTACAGGCCAGGGGTGCTGTGAATGTCCTCCAATGCTCAGAACGTTCCCCCCCATGATCAAGAATTACTGGCCCCATATGGCAGTACTGCTGAGGTTGAGAAACCTGGTGTAGATGATCAAAGATGCTCTTTCCTTGATTTCCAGATGTATGATGATTAAGATTCAGTATTTTTGGAAGATGAGGTGCTTTCTACAAAAATTCAATCTTTAGTCATTACATGAGATCCTCAGGAGTCAAAAAAATCTTTTTAACATAGTGAGGTTCTACTGGGAGTATGTATTAGAGTCAGCAGAGGGAACTGGGAGGTCAGAGTGCCCTCAACAGAAGCCCAGATGTCCATCAGTCCGTTTGGATAAACTCCCCCTGAGATACCAGAATTTACATTGAAACTTTAGTTAGCAGGATGGGAATTTTTGAGAAGGCACCATTAGAAAAATAAAAGAATTTTCCAGCTGTGGTTCCCAAGTTCCCCAGACTTGTCTTAAACCCATAACTCTCTTTGAGCTTTAGCCCCATGTATTTATTTAAAAGCTGTTGATGAGTCCTCAGCGTGTGCCAGACACGAGCTAAGTGCCGGGGACACAGCAGGACACCACAGGCAGCTCCGCGTCTCACGAAGCTCACGAAGCCCACCTGCTTCGGCACGGCTTGAGGACAGAGAGGGGAGTCCAGATGCGGGTTCCGGAACAGAGCAGGGGTGGTGGGTAGGGCTGAGTTGTGGGGGTGAAAGGGGGGAACACTGAGTGAGAGTGGGGCACGTGATGTGGCTGGTCTCGGAGGAGCGTGCTGACGAGAGCCTCGCAGGAGGGGCGTTTTGTCCAGGAGCCGTGAGCCGAGCCGCCGGACACAAGTGAGGCAACTGGTTGTCTGCACTTGGATGGCGCCTCACTGTCCCCAGTGAGCCCTGAGCCCTTTCTGCCCTTGTCCAGTTGCTTGAATGAGAACACTGAGGAGCGCTCCTCGATCCCTGTCCTTGTTTCCCATTCCGTCAGTGGCACTCAGGCTTGTGTCCTGCTTTTCCCCACCTCCTTGGTTCCCAGCCAGGTCCAGGCCTCTTGCCTGTGCCGGTGGCCCCCGACTGGTCTCTCCCCTTGTCCCCGGTTACTCCAGGCCCTTCCCCACATAGCTGCCACGGAGAGCTTTTAGGAATGTAGGTTGCCTCCTGTCCTTCACTGAAGACCCTTTAGTGGCTTCCCACTGCACTCAGAAAATACAGCATCGTCCTCACTAGGCCCTGCGCAGCCCTTTCCGACAGCTCCAGATGCTCCAGCCTCCCTGTGGGCTTCTTCCCAAAAGAACCTGCCTGCCCAGAGGTTGTGTCTGTTCTCCTCGGGACCGCAGCCTGACCTGCCGGTGTGTCCGTCCCTCTTCCTCTGTGGTGGGGGCAGGGGTCCCGGAGCCCGCCTGCACCTTGGCTTCCCATTGCCCTGTTCCCCGCAGGTGCCTCCATGGCCCATGCAGTGCCGAGCCTCTCATGGTGGCCATCTGCAGTTGAGAAATCACTCACCTGGCTGCGTTTCACGTGGAGGAGGAGTGGGTGATTCACAGGGACCCACCCTCCTTCCCGCAGAGTTGGGGTTTTTGCATAGGGGATTTTTCTGTCAGTTATTTTTTCCTCACCTTTTGGAGTATTAAAAAAGCAGAGGCAGTAGGGTGTGTGTGTGTGTGTGTGTGTGTGTGTGTGTGTGTGTGTGTGTGTAGGGGGCAGTGACCACACCGCCTGGGAGTCCTCTGATCCCTGCGGCTGGCTTCCATCCCACCCTGTGTGCAGCGTACAGAAAGATATCTTCGTACTGGTTGTGTCGGTAAGCTTTTAAAGTAAAGCGTGGTGAGTTAGTAGGTCTTTCTAACTACAAAACAGGAAATGGACAACCAGTGCCCCGGTCTCGTACGGTCATTCCAGCAGGCACACCGGTGTGCGAGGAAGTCAGGGTAGTACACCTTTCTGCCCTGCTGGTCCTTTCGACAGGCCCGAGATAAAGTGTTGTTCGATATGGAAGAATGCCTCAGGCATTTATATTGAATAATAGTGTATTTATTTGGCTCAGTTTTTTGGATGAGCAGGTTGTAGGAAGTAGGCACAAAGAATCTGTTTGGCCTTGTTCCTTATTTGCCACAGGCTGATGCTGGAGAATTCTTAAGTTTCCACATAGAAAATGAATATGAAAGAAGGCCCGTACCAGTCAGGAGTTAGAGGGGTTCCCAGGAGGCTTCTGAGAGAAGGAAATGCCTATGAAGTTAAGATGATTGGTGGCAGAGAAACTTCTGAGTTTGTCTGCAGGTGGATCCCAGACATAAGGCCATTTTACAAAAAGTAATAAGCTGGAAGTACTGAAAATACATTTTCCTAACAAGGGAAAATACATCCTCTTAACAGCTGATTGAAGTTTCTAGAAAAATTTGAGTTCTAGTCTCATTTTTGATTGTTTAGAGCTTGCTGATAAGGTTGGTTGTTTTTTTGTTTTGTTTTGTTTTGTTTTGTTTTGTTTTGTTTTGCTTTAAGCTTACATCGCTCCTGGAAACTGAATCTATACCACGTGAGGATTATTTTTAGGTTCCATAAGAAAATTTTTCACATCATAGAATTTTAAAGACCTGTGTCTATAGGAACAGGTCTTTGAAGGAAAACCTCAGTTTGGCTTGAAAAGTTCACCTAAACGAAATAAACCAAGGAAGTTCACCCATCTAACTCCAGACAGTCTTCACGTGTTCAGGAAGCTCATCAGAAATCTGCTTTACCAAAAACAAATTCTTAGCTACTTGTGATAGAAAATGATTAAATAAGCCATTTTAAATTTAACACACTGTACTTAAAAGCAATCAGTTTAAAAGACTCATGGATAAAGCACCTTATATGTATTGGTATGATATAGTAGGTGACATAGGGATAGAAATAGGTTCTTCTTGCCTGCAGAGAACATGGAGTCTGAGGAAGGGCAGACGTGTGACAGTATGAGCTGTCAGATAAGGCGGAAGAGTGCCGGAGGTATTATAGAGTGACAGTATTAGTAATCACAGTGGAAATAGTGGCAGAAACATCATAGAATGGGATATCAGATCACAACATGGGAGTAATGGTCTTTAAAGCAGAGGTTGGCAAACTACAGGTCTAAGAATGTTTTTTATATTTTTAACGGGTTGTAAAAATAAGCAAAGAAGAAAATGTAACAGAGACCATCTGGCTCTTTATAGAAGAAAGGTGGCTGACTCTTGGCTTAAGGTGTCAAGAAGTGCTTTACAAAAACTAAAATTTGAGGCTTTTTTTTTTTTAAGATATCACTTATTTATTTAACAGAGAGAGAGAAAGAGCATAAAGCAGGGGGACCGGCAGGCAGAGGGAGAGGGAAGCAGGCTCCCCACTGAGCAGGGAGCCCAATGCGGGGCTTGATCCCAGGACCCTGGGATTATGACCTGAGCAGAAGGCAGACACTTAACGATTGAGCCCCCCCTGTCCCGGTGCCCCATCACAACTCCTCTTAAGTAATAGTTCTCAAGTGAGATGTGAACCATCAAAAACTTTTGAGTAGGAGAATGTCAGTGTCATAATTAGAGTTAATTATGAGACATTGAGGTAAGTATTCCATTTTTTTCTGAGATATGCTCTCCTGAACTATTCTCTAGAAGTGGTTGTATCACTTACCGCTGACTCTATGGTGCTTGTGTACATGGGTCCAGAATTCCTAGTTTAGGGCTAAAGATTGGTTGACGTGACTCTCTTGCTTAGTTACTTTTTCTGAGCAGCAGTAAACAGTTGTGAAGTCTCCATGATCCCGTAAATTGAGGACCTTGAGAGAATCTCTAAAAAGGCAGAAAAATTCTTGCCGAAGTCAGTAATTGTATTTCAGCTGTTAAATTTCTGCACGGAGAATTTAAAATTTGTATACTCTTTCAAAATCAGGCTACCTAGGTGTGGTTATATTCTTTGAGATGTGAAATGTAGGAAAGATGCCCTAAAGCCAGTAGACATTCTGGATTCCCAGTGACAGAATATCTCTAAAGACAGAACCTTTACAGTAACCCTATTTCCAAAAAGGGGGTCTCCCAGGAGAAAGCTGAATAACAGTATCTTAACTTTCTAAATGTACACACCCAGGGAAAATGGGTGAAGGTAAAGAAAATAAACTTTTCTACTAGCCTCCCACTGTTAACATTGAGTCGTTGTTAAGTCTTTTTTCAGTATATGTGTGCTTAGATCAATTTGTGAGAATCAAGTCCTGTACGTTACACACTGTGTACCTTGTGGTGGATTGAGGTGGGGCCTGACAGTTGAGAAGGATGCTGAAATACTGTGTTCCCGTGGTTCTCCCTAGAGCCCCTTCGCTCTCGTACTGGTTCTTTTCTGAGCAAACGAGGGACGCTGTACTGATCCTGAGTCTCACAAACAGAAAACCATTGGTACGTGGACTATTTTTTGCCGAAGTCAGAACCTAGTCTCAGAGTATGAAGGTGATGAAGGCCTTCATTCAGACCTCTTGATTTGATCATTGGCTTCATCCAAAGTTGCTCAGATGGACTAAGATTGTGAGGAGAGTACTGCTCCAGCCAAATAGCAGTTGCCTTTATGAACTGAGTCCTTCAGGAAGGCCTTGTTTGCACCAGGGTCCTCCGTGAGGAGTCCTGACCAGTCCTGGGAGGTCAGAGTCTACCCCCCCAAACCCCTGCCCGGGCCTGTCCACCCAGAGCCTCTGTCCCCACCTTCCCTGTGAGAGTTGCCATGGTCTCTGGACACAGCCACCACTCTCAGTGGGGCTGTGTGACTTCCCTTTCCCTTGAATGGCAGATTGGCCCCATTGGTATTAGCAACAAACATGTGGGTCCCTGTGGACTTCACTTCAGAGGACAGTCACCCACATGAACAGCGCTTGCTTACATTTACCCTCTCATGATGAGCTTCCCAAGAGCCATACTGCCCCCATACCAGAATTTTAGTGTCCTGGAAGGAGGGGGGCGGAGAGAGAGAGAGCGAGTGTGTGTGTGTGTGTGTGTGTGTGTGTGCGCGCGTGTATGTGTTTCATTTGTTTTAAGGAAAAAGCCAATGTGTTTGAATATGGAACTACAGAATATAGAAGTATTAAATACAGAATATAGAAAATGCAAATATTTGCCATTGCTTCACCGCTGTTGATATTTTGGTATATATCATTCATCCCTTTTCTGGGCCACAGTTTTGTGCATTTTTACAAAAATACGAGTATGCTTACATAATTTTTAGTTTTTAAAAACACCCTTTAAAATACAAAGACACACCCCTTCTTATTCAAAAAGGAATGCCCATTCAGTAACAGGAAAATTGTATTAATAGGCAGAGCTAAAGATGAAAAATACATACGTATAAGACAAGGGTGCTCATTCTTGCCATTTCTATTGGACATAGTATTTGAAGTCCGAGCCAGAACAACTAGACAAGAAAAAGAAAGAAAAGGTATCTAGATTGGAAAAGAAGAAGTGAAACACACTATCTGCTGATGACATGATATTATACATAGAAAACCCTACAGAATCCCATCAAAAAACTATCAGGACTAATAAACGAATTCAGTAAAGTTGCCTGATACAAAGTCAATGCACAAATTCTGTTGCTTCTAGACGCTAATAAACTCAGAGGAATAAAGAAAATGGCCCCATTTGCAGTTGCAACAAAAAGAATGAAATACCTGTGACTGTTGTTTTTTTTTTTAAGATTTGTTTATTTTTGAGCGAGAACATGCATGCATGTGTGCTTGAGAGTGGTGGGGAGGGAGAGGAAAGAGAGAATCTTAAGCAGGTTCCACACCCAGCACTGAGCCTGACATGGGGCTCAATCTTGAGACCCTGAGATCATGACCTGAGCCAAAATCAAGAGTCGAGTGCTTAACTGATAGAGCCACCGAGGTACCCTAATACCTAGGAATGTTTAACCAAGAAGGTGGAAGACCTGTGCACTGAAAACTATAAGACATTGATGAAAGAATTGAAGATGACACAAACAAGTAGAAAGATACTTCATGCTTTTGGCTTGGAAGAATCAGGATTGTTAAAATGTCCATAGTACCCAAAGCAATCTGCAGATTCAGTGCATGTTCTATCAAAATTTCAGTGACATTTTCCTTCCTTCCTTCCTTCCTTCCTTCCTTCCTTCCTTCCTTCCTACCTACCTACCTACCTACCTACCTACCTACCTACAGAGAGACACAGTGTGAGAGGGGACACAAGCAGGGAGAGTGGAAGAGGGGGAAGCAGGCTCCCCACTGAGCAGGGAGCTCAGGGCTCAGTCCCAGGACCCTGGGATCACAACCTGAGCCAAAGATAGTCACTCAACCAACTGACCCGCCCAGGTGCCCACCAATGACATTTTTCAAAGAAATAGCACAAATAATTCTAAAATTTGCATGGAATTACAAAAAAAACCCTGAATAGCCAAAGTGATCTTGAGAAAGAACAAAGTTAGAGGCACTGTGCTCCTTGATTTCAAACTATACTACAAAGCTGTGATAATATGATATCAGCATCAAAAAAAGGTACATTGGAACAGAAGAGGGAGCCTGGAAATAAACCCACACATATATGACTTCCTTATATGATTTATCACAGAGGAGCCAAGAACATACTATGGGCCAAGGACAGTCTTCCCAGTAAATGGTGCTGGGAAAACTGAACCACTATCTCACACCATGCATAAAACTCAAAATAGACTAAATACTTGAACATAAGACCTGAAACCATAAAACTAGGAGAAAACATAAGCAGTAGTAAACTCCTTGACATTGGTCTTGGTGATGAGTTTTTAATTTAACACCAAAACCAAAAGCAAAAGTGAGTAAGTGGGTCTACATCACATTAAAAAGCTTCTGCACAGGGGCCGCCTGGGCGGCTCAGTCGGTTGAGCATCTGCCTTCAGCTCAGGTCATGATCCCCGGGTCCTTACTTGGCAGGGAATCTCTTCTCCCTCTCCCTGTGTCCCTCCCTCTGCTGTGCTCTCTCTCTCTCTCTCAAATAAAGAAATAAATAAAATCTTAAAAAAAAAAAGCTGACAGCAAAGGAGAAACCATGAACAAAATGAAAAGGCAACCTACTAAATGGGAGAAATATTTGCAAGTCATGTATCTGATAAGGGACTAATACCCAAAATATATAAATAACTACAACACAGTAGCAAATAAAAAAATAAACAACCAGATTTAAAAATGGGCAGAGGATCTGAATAAATATTTTTTTCTAAAGAAGACATACAGATGGCCAATAGGTACATGAAAAGATGTTCAGTCTCATTAATTGTCAGGGAAATGTAAATTAAAACCGCAATGAGATATAACCTCACACTTGATAGAGTGGTTATTAGCAAAAAGACAAGAAATCATAAGTATTGACAAGGATATGGAGAAAAGAGAACCCTTATCCACTGTCAGTGGGAGTGTAAATTGTTACAGCAACTGGGAAACGGTACAGATACTCCTCAGTTAGAGCTACCGTATGATCCAGGGGCGCCTGGGTGGCTCAGTGGGTTAAGTCTCTGCCTTTGGCTCAGGTCATGATCACAGGGTCCTGGGATGAAGCCCCATGTCGGGCTTTCTGTTCAGCAGGGAGCCTGCTTCCCCCCCTCTCTCTGCCTGCCTCTCTGCCTACTTATGGTCTCTTTCCCTCTGTCAAATAAATAAATAAAATCTTTTTTTTAAGGGTTTTATTTATTCATTTGACAGAGAGATCGATCACAAGCAGGCAGAAGGGCAGGCAGAGAGAGAGGGGGAAGCAAGCTCCCTGCTGAGCAGAGAGCCCAATGTGGGGCTTGATCCCAGGACCCTGAGATCATGACCTGAGCCGAAGGCAGAGGCTTTAACCCACTGAGCCACCAAGGCGCCCCTAAATAAATAAAATCTTTAAAAAAAATAATAAACTACCATATGATCCAGCAGTTCCACATACACTGGAATATTTTTCAGCCGTAAGAAAGAATGAAATCTTGCCATTCACAACAACATGGATGGTCCTTGAGGGCATTCTGCTACGAGAAGTAAACCAGACAGAAGGGCAAATACTGTATGATCTCTCTTATATGTGGAATCTAAAGGAAAAAAAAGCTTATTAGATACAGAGAACAGATGAAGTGGAAGTATAGCACATTATTGAATGACACCTGAAAATACCATACTGTTTATAATAATTATAAATTGTTTGTAATTTGTGACCATCTCCTATAAAAAATCGAGAAAGATGAAAAATAGAAATAAGATCCTGTTCACTCAGATTACTGCTGTATATGCTCTTCTAAGTCATTTTGGGGGCATGTGTATATTTTCTTTTTATAAAAGTAGATTTATTTTAAATAATACCATTTTATAATTTGTTTTTTAAAATAATAGCTTTATTGAGATGTAATTTGGATATAATATTTACTATTTTAAAACATACAATCTAGTCATTTTTAGTATATTAAAGAATTGCAGTATTCATCACTTTTAATTTTAGAACATTTTCATCATCCCAGAAAGAAACCTCGTACCCATTAGCTGTCACTTCCCATTCCTCCCTGCTCCCAACCCTAGATGTCATTAATCTATTTTCTGTTTCTGTTGATTTGCCATTTCTAGAAATTCATACAAATGGAACCATACAATATGTCATTTTTAGCAAGTGATTTCATTCACATAGCATAATATTTTCAAGGTTCATTCATATTGTAGCCTGTATCAGTAATTTCTTTTTATAGGGAAATAATATTCCTCTGAATGGATAGACTACATTTTATTTATACATTCATCAGGTGATGGACATTGGGTTGTTCCCCTTTTTGGATATTATGAATAATGTTGTGAAAAGTCCTATACAAGTTTTTGTGGGAACCTTTTTTTTTTAATCTGTTGTGTATATAGCTGGTCATATGGTAACTCTATTTTTAATATTCTGAGGACTCCAGACTATCTAAGCAGCTGGGACAATTTTGGATTCCCATCAGCAATGTGTGAGAATTCCAGTTTCTTTACATCTTCACCAACACTTGTTATTGTCTGTCATTTTTATTCCGACCATCCTAGTGGGTGTGAAGTGGTTTCTCATTGTGGTTTTGATTTGTATTACCATAATGACTAATGATGTTAAGCATCCTTTTATGTGCTTATTGACCATTTTGGTATCTTCCTTGGAAAAATGTCTGTTCATACCCTTTGCCCATTTTTAAAGTTGGCTCATCTTTTTGTTACTGAGTTGTAAGAGTGCTTTACATACATCCAATTTCTGTATCAGTATATGACTTATAAATATTTTCTCACATTCTCTGGGTTATCTTTTCACTTTCCTGATGGTCACCTTTGATGCAGAAAATTTTTTAACTTTGGTGAAGTCCACTTTGTCTATTTTTTCTTTGGTTGCTTTTGCTTTTGGTGTCATATTTAAGAAACCACTGCCTAATCGAAGGTCATGAAGATACGCACCTGCTCACTTCTAAGAGTTTTATAGTTCCAGCTCTTACCTTTAGCCTGTGATTCATTTTGAGTTAATCTTTGTGTCTGATGTGCGATTGTGGTCTGGTTTCACTCTTTTGCATGTGGATACTCAGTTGTCTATTAGCTCCACTTTCCCCCATTGAATGGTTCTGGTGCCCTTGTCACAAATAATTCACCACAAATGGAAGGGTTTATTCCTGGACCCTAAATTCTATTCTGTTGATCTGGATGTCTATCCTTATTATGCCAGTACTGTCTTGATTACTTAGCTTGGTAGTAAGTTTTGAAATTGGGAATTATGAATCCTCCAAATTTGTTCTTCTTTTGCAAGATTGTTTTGTCTATTCTGAATCCCTTGAATTCCCTTGTGCATTTAAAGATCAATTTGTCAATTTCCACAAACTGCAACTTTCTTTTATTATATCATGAACATTTGCTTTTTCTTAGTCTATAATTGTGTTCTTCAGTTCAGTAGACATGAGCTATATGTACCTAGTGAGCATGTGAAATGTGGCCATATGGAAAAAAAAGAACACAAACTATCTCATGGACAATTTTTTATGTTGATTACATATTAAAATGATAAAATTTTATATCAGGTTAAATAAGGTACATAGGTTTACCAAGTTATCTTTTTAACATGGCTACTAGAAGATTTTAAATTATGTGAGTTTCATAGTTGTATTAAACAGAAGTATTTTTTAATAGCATGGCATAAAATTTCTTGATCCACTTCTCTGAGGTTGTTTCCATTGTTCTCTATTTTATGTCGTACTGTAACGAGTGACCTAGTAGCCAGGTCTGAGTGCACTCCTGTGACGCTGCCACGACCGAGTTCGAGTGACCGAGTTTGAGTTTGGGAGGACTTGAGAAATATGTGTGCGCTACTTCCGAGTCTAGGGCATGCATGTTACAGAGTTGAGTAAGGGAATGAATGTTTCCATATTTTAAAAATAATGTTTCAAAATAAGGCTGTAAACAGACTCAATGAATACTGACTGAGCCTCTCTCCCACTGTGTCAGGTTCTGTTCTAAGAGCGGGGAACCGAACTTGAATATTCGAGTCCAAGTTCTAGCCCTCATGCGCCCTGTATTGTAATAGGGGAGAGGGACAGTCCATAAACCAGTAACTATCAGGTAATACTGGAGAGCCGTGTTGGGAAGGAAGAGGAAACAGGCCTATGGGCTCTAGTGCGGTGGGAACACTGTCCTGACGGAGCCATCAGGGAGGCTTTCTGAGCGTGTCGCATTGGAGCAGGCACTGAAAGAAGCACACCTGGGAGAAGAATGTTTTTAGGTGGAGGGGTCAGGCAGTACAGAGACCTTGACGCAGGAATACGTGTGCTGTGTTTTATTAGAAACAGCAAGGAGGCCAGTGTCGCTAGAGCGTGGTGAGAAATAGTTGGATTTGGAATACATTTTTTTAAAAGATTTTATTTGTTTATTTGACAGAGAGCATGAGTAGGCAGAGTGGCAGGCAAAAGAAGAGGGAGAAGCAGACTCAGGGAGCCCAATGTGGGGCTTAATCCCAGGACCTGAGCCGAGGCGAAGATGTTTAGCCGACTGAGCCACCATGCGCCCTTGGAATACATTTTGAAGACGGAACTGACAGTCTCTGCTGGCGGATTGGGTGTAGGCATGCGAGGATGGAGAGGACGTGATGACCTGAACCATGGGTGGTACTGTTTACTGAGCCAGGGCCTGCCAGACTGCATTCGAGAGGGAGGGGAACCCAGCGTTCAGTTTGAAATGCCTTTTACGTGCTCGAGGGGAGATACTGAATTGGCAACTACGATGTACCAGCCTGGCAATCGGAGGGGAGGTGGGGCTAGTGATGCCTATTTGGAGTTTAAAAAAAAAGGCTACTTGAACATCAAGCAGATTGAGTGAGCATTCACTATTGCATCTGGGAACAGGGAGGCCTTTGGGGACTTCGGTGAGAGGTGTCAGTAGGCTGTGCTGGGCGGTGGGTGAAAGTTTTCAGAGGAGAATGGGTTGTGTGTATTGACAACTCCTGGAGTTTCCTCTAACATGGACCGGATGATGGGGGATGGGTGAGCGGGGGACAGATTGCCCTTTCCCTGTGCACTGGCGGAAGTGTCCCGGAGAGAGGCTGAGAGGGGAGAGGCTGGGGTCCTGCCCCAGAGTGGAGATGGGGGCTTTCCCCTAGGATCGGGACAGAAGGCACAGTGGACCGGCTTTCCGCTCAGCAGTGAGAGGCTGAGCAAATTTCAGATCACCTGTTTCCAAAGAAACAGAGTGACAAGGTGGGAAGGGGTATTGTAGGATTTGTTACAGAGTTACATGTAAAATTTGCATGAATTTTTAATATCAAACATAAGACTTCATATAAATCGAGTTACTTCAAAGTGCTTACCCTTGGGGTTCTCTCTCCTGTGCCTTTGGGGTTATTTTGGTGGGAAAGTTTGAGAAGCCACTTCATTATTGTATTCTATTGTTATGTTGTTAAATCTCACCCAAGTAAGTATTTAACCTTAAAGAGTTTGAGACTCACTTACCCATTTTGTTATCCTTAATAGAGCTTTTTCAGCTGCTCCAAATATTCCTCCATTTGTGCATGTAATTGTTGCTTGGCAAGCCAGTTCATTCTGCACCAGGGAAGGCCTGGCGTAGTAGGCTGCGGGGCGTCTGTGGGTAGGGTGCCCTCCTTCCCACCCTTCCCGCTCTGGAGAAGAGGGTGGGGATGAAGGCAGGGCCCCTGAAGTGCAACACCCTCCAAGAATATTTTAGCAAACCTTTGCCTGTTGTCTCAAAACACTTAACAAACACACAGTACATGTATTAATTCTGACAGGGTGGTTTGAGCGAGCTGAGTGTAGTGCTATTAGCCAGCTTTCTAGGGTACTTAACATCAGTAGTGATGCAAAGTTACTTGGCAGGGGACGCCTGGGTGGCTTAGTGGGTTAAGCCTCTGCCTTGGGCTCAGGTCATGATCTCAGGGTCCTGGGATTGAGTCCTGCTTCCCCCTCTCCGACTCCCCCTGCTTGTGCTCTCTCTTTGTCAAATAAATAAAATCTTAAAAAAAAAAAAAGTTATTCAGCTTATTTCCTGTTTGTTGCATTTGCCTGCTTTCTTTCCATACAATTTTAGTATCATTAATACCCACCCCCCCCCAGTTAGGTTCTTTGACCTTTTTTTAATAAAAGATGACTTTTTAATTTAATTTTATTATTTTATTTTATTATTATTATTATTATTTAATATTTTATTTATTTATTTGACAGAGAGATTACAAGTAGGCAGAAGGAAAGGGAGAAGCAGGCTCCTTGCTGAGCAGAGAGCCTGATGCGGGGCTCGATCCCAGGACCCTGACATCATGACCTGAGCTGAAGGCAGAGGCTTTAACCCACTGAGCCACCCAGGTGCCCCTTATTTTATTTTATTATTATTATTTTTTAGGTGAGGAGAGAGAAAAGGAGGGGCAGAGGGGGGGGGAGAGAGAGAATCTTAAGCAGACCCCCCACTGAGCTCAGCACCTCACTCGGGGCTCAATCTCACAATCCTGAGATCTTGACCTTAGCCAAAATCAAGAGATGCTTAACTGACTGAGCCACTCGGGTGCCCCAGTTCTTCAGCCTTACTGAGAGCGCTGGGAACAATTTGAATTACCCCACAGTTAGTTTGTGGGATGGAGTGTGTGAAAAATCAGAGGTCTGTCCCTTCTTATGTTGACACGTGGGATGGCTGGGGCCTGGGGCAGCCTTGGTCCGTGATGGGTGGTTTTTGTTTGCATGACCAGCTCTGTCCCCCTGGCTTCCCAGTTCTCCCACCGCTTTGTGGGCCCCCCTGCATGGTGGGGCTCTGCTCCTTGCCTCATCCTGTCTTGACTCCGGAGAGCAGAGGCAAACCTGCTTTTGCCTGCGGCACTCTCCATTCGTAAGGCTGGCTTCCTCAGGTCATTGGGCAGGAGGCTTTCCCTGACCACGGTCTGCAGGGCCCCTCTTCGGATCCCTGCACAGGCACCTTCCTTGCCCTATCCCTCCACCAAGTGTGACCAGAGCACTCCTTTATTACTTCTTGGTCTCCCCCTCCAGTCTCTGGGCTCCACGAGGGCAAGAACCATGGTCTTGTTTGGAGCCGACTGTGTCTAGCACCCGGAGAGGGGTATGGCACACTCGTGCTCCGCAAGTGCGTGGAACGGACACACGTGTGAATCTAGACTTGTAATCCAGATTGCCATTAAGGGGGCTCATGGGTCACTTGTCATTCGGCAGTCCTTCGCAACTCTTGTTGCCAGGGCTGTTGTGGAGTTTGGAATTTTTGAGATCTTACAACGGAAATAGTGAATATACCATATATTGTGGAACATCCTGAGCGCCATCCTGTAATCAAACAGCTTTTTGCAGCAAAGTACATGACTGTTTGCATGAAGTGGGACAGAGACTGTGGACAGCCTCACGTCACAGCAGGCCATGCTGCCCAATGAGTCACAATCATGTTTTCAGAGCTTTGGGGGTTTCAGAATCACAGATAAGGGATTGTGGGCCTGTTTTAGTGAGTGTCATGTGTGACACCGTGTGCTGGAGATGCAGAAGCAGAAGACAGTTCCTGCCATCCTGTGGGGTGGGGGGCGACCACCATCATGCGGGGTGTCGAGCACACACACACAGAAGGTGCTGCTTGGGGGCCCGGGCGTCTCTGTCACCCCCACTGGCTTTTGAGAAGTGTGCTCTGTGGGTGTGAATGCTTGAGGTGTGCCACAGGGGGCGCTGGCAAAAAGGGGGGGCAGGTGTAGGAAGGGGCTATTCGGGATCATCGTGGATCCGGTTCCTTTGGATCTGGCCACAGGGTTAGAGAGTGAGGTGCAGACAAGGCCCTGAGGGGGACACCTTGCATTCCTTGTCTCCTTCACTGCTGGGGGGGCGGGGGGGTGGGGAATGGAGCCCGGAGCAGAGGCTGAGCCTGGGGCAGGTCTGACTTGACTGCAGTCGGACACGTAGCGCTCTTGGCTGGATCAGGAGTTTTCAACATTAGATGGATTTAAATGGCTCCTGACTTGTAAAATAGGAGTATAACTTTATTTTAATGTTTATTTTAAGATGCATTTTTGATGCAGAGAGAAATCTTCAATTCAAAAAAAATTTACCTGTTTTCTGAAATGGTACTTGAATTTTGAAAGAAATTCAATTGCCAGGCTTTAGGAAGGCCAGCTCTGTTTTATTAGAAAATGAGGAGCCAATACGCAAATATTTCAAGCATTTAAAAGGATGGAGGGCGAAGTAGTTGGTTCCTGGAGCAGGAGCCACACTTGGTATTATTTCTAGTTTTTCTGTGGGGTTTAATTATGTAGAATGTATTAACTCTCATCTGAGCATATACATTGAAGATTATTCTTCCAGTTTAGAATTATTTTTGTCCTAAATTATTTTTGTCCTAGAATTATTTTTGACTTGATTTAATGAGCCATGATGCTGAATTAGAGACACACTTTCAGTCTTTTCAGCATTTATAAGAGATAACTACAGTTTTCAAAAAGGACTTGTGAGAATTGTCATTTGCAATGTATTTTAAGGTCATCGAAAATAGAGTTTGTATCGTGAAAACTTGCTACGAGACCCATTCTGGGGCTTTATGAATGAGTAACGGTGACCCGGCAGGCTGGCGTCTCCCAGACAGTTGTGGTTATTCTTCACAAACAGTTTATTTAACAAGGTTTAAAAGAGACTCCTTCTTGTGTTTTATAATTACCCTTTCTTGGGGACCAACTGATAATGTAAGAAATATCTGGTGGTTTTATTTCTTAGAGCAAGTAGCGAGCGCGTTGGTTTAAATTGTTTGCGACTTTTGGGAGGGAGGGGATGGGAGGGATGGGTGAGCCTGGTGGTGGGCATTGAGGAGGGCAGGGATTGCATGGAGCACTGGGTGTGGTGCATAAACAATGAATCTTGGAACACTGAAAAAATAAAATTAAATTAAGATTTAAAAATAAAATAAAATGTTCACGTCTATGTGGCATGCATAAACGTGCCAGTTTCCAAGTGTAGCCTTTAGAGTTCTATAGAAGAGTTGTTTTTGAAAGGTCATAATACAAAAGTTTAATGTGTCTTAATTGTGTAAATATTTTCTTGCACCGGGATTATTAAGAAAAACACAAAATGTAATGTGGGAAAATGTGAAATGGATGCAAACACTATAGAAGTTTCCATAGAAGTTTTTTATTCACAATGAGGCACATGGGAAGGCTCCATTAACACTTTAGATGGTATCATAATTTTGGAAAAACCATTTCACCGTAGGGGTGTTTACAAGACCTGAAGCCGTCCCTGCCAGCCAGGCTGTGACATTTGTTTAGGTCTATAGGTAGCAAGTGACGCAGTGTCAAAACCAGTGTAAAATTACCTATGTTGTCAACATGCAGATTTTCTCTATTCAGTATTTAAACTACAAATTTATCAATCTGAGTAATTTGAAATACAGTAGCATAAAAAGACTTAGAGATGCCAAACCGAAAATGTGTGCATATCTAAAGTAGTTTCTTTTCTTGATTTTGGTTAACAGAAGTATCTTCACATCTGTAATTTCTGGTAACTTAATGAGAACACACTGAACTTTGGGGGCACAATAAATTTTCCCATTATGTAAAATATTTTACACACTGGTTGACTCACTGTAAGTTGTGAGTAGACACGATTCTCTTCCTGCGGAAAATAGAGACACATTATTTAAATGACAGTGTTGGCCAGTGACAAAATTGTGCTGCGGCACCACGTTGCTTTCTGTTGGTTGGATTGTGGAGAACCGAGGTGAACACACGGTAATGGGGACGAGCCGGGAGCTCTTTTGTTAGGTGCGAGGGTGTGGTCTTTCTGTAAATCAGTTAGTTTATTTTACACAAAGGCTTACTTTGGTTTTTGTGAATTTTATGTTGTTAATGTGTTTTCTTTGACTGGATTAACTTCAAGTCTTGTAAGTATTTCCTGGTCTTAAAAACCCAAGTGCTCTTATTTATTTCATGGTAGAAAGAACTCAGAAGATGAGTACTTTTTAGTGGTGATGGTGGGGTTGGTAGTTTTCCTAGTGATACTCCCCGCTCATGTTTAAAAGTGCTGCATATTTATATATGTGTAATTTATATTTTGCATTAAAGTTAAAATCAAATTTTTTCTTGAACAATTGTTGAACGCTGAGATTTGGGGGAGAACAGTTACTCAAAATAGTTAAAAGTTGTTTTGAACAGTGAGAAGCTTATTTAAAATTATTTAAAAGGGCCATCCTCAAAACAGTGCATTTTTAGGAGCATAATGAAGACTCTTGTAGTAACATTTTCCTTTTATTTGTTTCTTTAATAGAGATGGTGAGCTGTGTCTCATAAAGGGATGTTAACTCTCTGATGTCTGGCCTTTGGTACAATTATGTCAGCTTTTTAAAAAAGTAAGTGTATGAGTTGTCACGTAACATGTGATTCACCTATTGTAAGCATCTAATGCGGTGGTTTTAGTGTAGTCAAAGGGTTGTGCAGTCGCCACCTGTTTCGGACATTCCGTGTAAATGGAATCACATAGCATGTGGTGCTTTGTGTCTGACTTCTCTCACGGAGCATCATGTTAAGATTTGTCCATGTTGTAGCGTGGGCTACCGGCTTGTTCCTTTTTGTTGCTGAATAAGTTCTCTGTGTGGATGTACCACTTTTAAAAAATATTATATTTTTATTTACTTATTGGACAACATGACGAGAGAGAGGCAGGCAGAGGGAGAGGGAGGAGCAGACTTCTTTGGTGAGCAGCACCCTGATGCGGGCTCCATCCCAGCACCGGAGCTGAAGGCAGACCTTAACCGACCGAGCCGCCCAGGCGCCCCTGCATGTACCACTTCTTATCTGCCCGTCAGCCCACTGGTCGGCATTCAGGCCGTTCCCTCTTTTCGGCCGTTAGGAATAATGCTGCTTGGAGCGAGCGAGTCCTGGTTCTTAGTGGACCTGTGTTCTCATTTCTCGTGGGCTCGTACCTCGGAGTTTACATCAGCTTTGCTGCTTTGACCTGCTGTTCAGGTTCTCGTTTATGTTCATAAAGAGACTTTGCCACTTGTGTTTGGGCTTCTGAAGACCTTGGTTGGTGACCTGGAGACTCCTGTTTTCAGGCTGGACGCTCCTGGGCCCCATGTTGCCGGAGAAACAGCCAGAAGTACCGTATCCTTCTTTCCTAAGACCAGATCATAGCTGACGGTCACCACAGCGTCTTAGCAGATAACTGTCCTTTTAGATTTGGGCAGATAGTTAAGTCTGTTCTTTAAGCCCATGAAATCTGTCTGTATTTTGTATTTTCATTGTGTTCTCTCTGCTTCTGCTCTGGGGCACCCTTTGTTCTTTGGCCCCACCAGCACAGGGAGTGACGATGAATGATTTGTGTATTTTCCCGTCAGGCTATATGCCACTCATTCCTTTTTCTTTCCTTTCCTTTCGTTCTTTCTTTCTTTGTTGAATGATAATTCTGGTAAGTGGGTTTCCTATTTTTGAAGTAATAAACACCTTAAGGTAGTAGTCGTAGTCTTGAGCCTTTTGTTTGGTGTGCAAATGAGACCTGTAGGAATGTTTCCATAATTTGTATCAAATTCAGGCAAATGTACATTACCGATATTAGTTGATGGCCTGGGTTAGATTATGAATTTCATTACTGCTTTTTAAAACAGGAGGTTCTGCCCTGGTCATCCCGTTAGTGGTGACAACCCTTTAGGACTCCTGTCATGTGTTTAAACTGAGTTAAGCTTGGAAAATTATTGAGTGCTTTGAAGATACTGGCTGTATTTTGTCAAAATTGTGCCTTACATTTTGAGAAGCTTGTACTTTGGGAACCTTTCATCTGTATCATATCAATTTAAAATTAAATCCATCCCACGAAGTCCTGTGGACCAGGAGCCGGCTGGGCACAGTGGCGTCGAGAGCCAGAGCGCCCTTTGCCCGCGGCCCCACGCTGGGAGCCAGGAGGAGGCGGGATGTGGGGAGAGCAGGCCATGCTGGGGCCGGGAGGAGGCGGGATGTGGGGAGAGCAGGTCATGCTGGGGCCGGGAGGAGGCGGGATGTGGGGAGACCGGGCTGGGCCGGGGGACGGGAGGAGGCGGGATGTGGGGAGAGCAGGCGGGGCAGGGGCAGGGAGGAGGCGGGATGTGGGGAGAGCAGGCCGTGCTGGGGCAGGGAGGAGGCGGGATGTGGGGAGAGCAGGCCGTGCTGGGGCAGGGAGGAGGCGGGATGTGGGGAGAGCAGGTGGTGCTGGGGCAGGGAGGAGGCGGGATGTGGGGAGACCCGGCGTGGCCGGGGGTGGGGGGGCTTGTGCCAAGTCCACAGCAACCAGACAGACAGCTGACAGCCAAGCACCACCATTTGCACCAAGGGGTGCACTCACAAAGATTTATCCCGTCTGCACCTCGCCACCTCCTCATCCGTAAAGTGGAGCTAAGAGGAGGCCACGCTAGAGGCAGGAGTGGGTCTGTGGTCTGTTAGTCCCTGCACCTGCGCTCCACGCACTGACCCTTGACCTGCTGCCCTTAGCTTCCAGACGGTCAGCCTGGACAGTGGCTCGAATGGTCCTGTGGCATGCTCCTTTCATCACCCCCTTCCTCTGGCCCCAGTCGTGGGCCCTAGAGGCCCCCTGCGGGCCTTGCTGCCCCAGCGTGCACCGCCCCAAAAGTAGTTCTCATTGCTGGGGGTGGGGCAAGGGCCTCAGCCCTGGGCCCATGTTGGCTCCCCACGTCTAGGCACTGTCTCTTCCAGGAGATGCAAGAGTCCTGGTGTAAGTCCCCTGCTGGTTCCTCCACGCCTTCCTGGGACAGCCCGCTCAGGCCAGAACACACGATTCCTGCTTGCCGGGCATGGGGTCCCTGGACTGACAGGTTGGTAGGGGACCAGCCCTGTCACAGCACAGCAGCTGTCGGGCTGGTGGGGGGTGCGCCCGCCACTGAGGACCAGCCTTGATCCCCGATTTGAAAGGCACAGTTCTCCAGACCGTCTTCTGTGGGGGAGTGCCCAGACTGGCACCGGAACGTGCCTGGAGGCATTTGATAGAAGTTCCTGTGAGCTGTTAAATCACTAGTCAGTCTCTGCAAAGCACAGTGATGACAAAAAGAAACTTCCTCGGCACTGCCTCTTGCCTTCCCCTCAGCTCGGCGCCCTCATGCTGTGAGGTTAGCCCGCCAGGCAGGAGCTGACACAGGAGGAGCATCTGGTTTGGCTGAAAATACTCACTGGTTCATATCACACCTTGTTTGGGAGGGATCAGGGTAGGAAGGGTGCAGTATTTGCCCAAGCCTGCTGTCCCGCTCCCGTGCGGGAGCCGTGGTAGTGAACTTTGGCTGGTGCCTGGACAAGCAGCCTCTCGGGTAGCTCGGCGGGGGCTGGGCGCCTGGGTGCTGGGTTTGAATCCTGGCTCCCCCGCCCCCATGCCCCAGTCTCCTCCGCGGCCAGATGGAGAGGATGCTGGTCTCATGGAGGGACTGAGTCCTGCCCATGGGGCTCTCTTGAGACCACGGCAGCCACACAAGTGACCGCTTTGGGGAACCCTTCCGTGTAGCCTGCTGGCTGCGAGGGAGGGTGGGAGCCGAGGAAGGGCCCTTGCTGCCAGGGCAGGAAGGGATCAGTGAAGACTGCCTGTGGGAGAAGAGGTGCGAAGCTGGGGACTCTCATCGTCAGGGGAAGCGGCGTGCCGGCAGGGGTACGACAGCTCATTTCTGCTACTGGGTGACCAGTAGGCTCCTTAATCTGTGTGTTCATCCACCCAGGCCTTCAGCAAGCACTGTTCAGTGTCAGGCCAGCCACCCCTCTTAGGGTAGAATGAGGCTCCCTGGTACTCCCTGTTGGGAGCAGGCCCCAGAACCTCCGGAAGGTGGCCCTCAGTTAAGGGGCGCTGTGGTGCGAGGGCGCAGTTCGGAGCCTCCCTGCAGGGTTCAGGTTGTGACCTCCGCTTGGTTACCACGCGCCTGGGGCATCCTTACGCCTCAGGTACAAGCCACTCAGCTGGCTGTCCATCATGCTGGTGGCCATGCCTGCCCAGGGCCGCGGGGACAGTCCCACAGGCTCCAGAACATGGCCGTGCCAAGGATGCCCTAGTGCGCGGTGAGGAACGCGTCTGCTGGCGGGAGGGTGCTTTCCCCTCATCTCTCCTTCTTCCTGGCGGAGTGCACACCCTGTCGCTCCTGTTGAATATTCCTTCCTCACAGAGCTTGTCCGGGATCCCCAACCTAGTCCAGTCTTCCCCCGTGTACGCCGGCCCCTCCATCAGCAAGTCCTCATGCCTGGAGTGACTTGTCTGCCAGTGGTCTTGGCCACTGGAGCGCCTCGAACCACCAGGCTGGGGAGCTCTGCCTCGCTCCTGCCCTTTTACGCACAGCGTGTGCTTGGTAATACTGAACATACTGCCTGAATGAATGAGAAGTAAAGGTCACTTAGTAATCATGCTACTATTTTAAGTCTCTTTTTCTGAATTGGGTTGTATGGTTAATGGTTCAGTATTTCAAGGCTCTGATCACGTAATAGTTTTTACTATACTGCGAAGGTAGTGGGGTGTTCAAGGTGATTGCTGCCCACAAAGGAACTAGAAGTTCTTACTGTACTTGCATTTTCTGGAATGAAAGTCATGGTTCATTCCCAGTGGCTTTTCTGTAGGGGCTTTGAAGCTTGCGTGAAGTGTCAGATGTGCAGGATTCTCACAGAGAGCGCTTGAGCTTGAAGATGGTGTGTCATCCTGCACGTTTCATTAATTTCAGCATTCTGACCCAGCGCAGTAAATTGTCAAAACCATCCTCCAGTAAAAACCACAAACCAGTCAGCCTTTAGGAAACAGGTTGGAAATCTAGAAATGCCACCCCCCACGGAGGTATTTGCCACATTTTTTTTTTTTAAGATCCTTATAAAATCCTTGTGATTCAAAAGGCAGCTTCCTGTGCCAGGGGAGTCTCTCTCCAGCACTCTTGCTTCTGAGGGTTGTAGCTTTCGGAAAGACTGCAATGCAGCGGTCACCAAAGGCTCTGTTAATATGGATACAACTGCTGGGGAGGTCTTTTGCTCCCTTTCATAGGCGCTGACTGTGGCCTGCAGTCTAGAGGAGGAGGTAACAAAGGCCATACTCCCCTGGACTTAGCTGTTTAGGGACAAGAGCGGGAGTGATTTCTGCGAACGCCGTGTCTTGGGCAGGCATGTCCTGCAGCAGCTCTGCGAAGTTACTGGTGCAGCGGGCTTCCTGGGATGTGAGAGTCAGAATGCCTTTGCAGTTTATGCACGGTAATTCTCTTTTCTTCTCTGTGTTGAGATGGCGGATGATGAGAAGGTAAGACTTTAGAAATCATGCATAATATGTATTTTGAATGTTGATGAATATCCCTAGCGAAGGTGAAGAATTATGATTGAGTCGATCTCTTCTGAACCAAAGAAATAAAACTTTGATTTCTTACTAAAGGACAGTTTGAACGTTTGCACAGTCTTCTTATTTAGTGTTGACGAATGCCATCTACATAAATTATCAAAGATATTCTTTAAAGAGATCGGCTTGTTCTTTGACTCACTGAACGTGGTTGAGTTCCAGAGATGTAGACGCGGATAGAATGGATTTGCTTCTTTAACTTGAGCAATGAGTGTCATTAACCTGGCATGGAACATTTTGTTTCACAAAATCTCAGCCATATGGCCGTGGATGAGGAAATCTAATTTCCTTAGTTCTTATTTGCCTTCAGATGAGGGTTTTCAGATGTACAGAGCTCTGTGCTTATCCTGGGCTGAGCTGGATACTACCTCCTGCTGCTCCTCTTTGTTTATCTAAGAGGGAGGCTGAGAGTCAGAACTCAGGTTTATTTATTTGTCCATGAATTGGTCTCCCCCAAAATGTATTAAATGCATTATGGGTGGTAATTTATACGTCCAGTGCCAAGAAATATACTGTCAGGGTTACCATGGCAACTGTGTGCATTCTGAAAAGCTTATGAATGGGTACTGAACCTTCTGGCGTTTTAAGTGAGATGTTCCAGCTGAGAGCCTGCATTCATGATTAGTGTAAATAAATTCAGCTTTCTGTGTGTATCACGTTCTTTTTCTCAGTTTACCACTTGTCTGTTCAGCTCATTTCTTGCTCTGCTAACATCTGCCCTGGTCTCTGGGCTCCTGGCAACAGACTCTGCTTGAGACTTGGTTGTCAGCTTCAGGCGGGGTGCGCCGTGTCCCGACACCTCAGTCTGTGGGTGGCACATCTACGCCTCTTGAGGCTGGCAGTACTCGACAGCCCCGGAGCGGAGCGGCAAGCCCGGGTGCCGGTGTGGTTCTGGCAGAGCTCTCCTTCTGTCTGCAGAGCGTCTTTCCAGTAACACAGCCCAGGGCTCTGAAGGCCTGACTTCCAGGGAGGCAGCCTCGCCTGATTCCTATTTCTAAGATACCTTGATGGTTGGTTTTGGAGAGGCCCAGGTTAGAAAGACCTGCGTTCAAAATGCCAGACTTGTGAAACTAATACACGAAGGCCTGTTCTCTTCTCCGCCAGAGGACCATTTGCTGTTGCTTAGAAATGTATGTAGCATAGTTTCTTTGAAAACGAGTTCCCCTCGTGTGCGCGTGTGAACCACACTGATAACCTCGACTGCTGGCACTAGAGCGTCTGTCTGCAAAGGGCACCGCACAGCTTGCCTGGGACGTCCGAGGCAGCCCTGGGGACGGCGGTGGCAGCTGAGGCCGTCGCTCCCAGGAGGGGGCCCTCTCAGGCCCGGGAGGACACTCACGCTCCTGTGGGATCCAGGCTCTGGATTAAGGATCGTGGCGATCCTACGGCTTAGATTTTAAACCTGAAGGTAAAGTCGGCTTTTCAGACTTCCATCAGTGTGGACGTGTGGTGGCTCACCTGCAGGCCTTGGGTGAGAATCTTCATTTCATTCAGTCCGTATGTTTTACAGATGAGGAAACTGAGGCCCAAAGAAGCTGTGTCGCTTGGTTAAGGTCCCACAGCAGGTCAGAACCAGACTTAGGGTTAGAGACCTGGCTCCTGGCTTTCTGTTTTCCTAAGGATAACTTTCCTGACAGAAGAGTTTTGCTCTCAGTAACTGCTTTTTCTTTTTATCAAAAAAAGCCCTACATAATAACAGGACTAGAGCTCTCTAATTTATGGAAGTTCCTACTTTCCCTTTCTTCTTTACTCCGCCATCCTTGAACCTTCTTCTCAGGGTGCTGGGGACTCGAGGGGCGCGTCACGGCGCCGCGCTCCCAGGCCGCTCCACAGGCCAGCGAGGGGCCGAAGCGCAGGGGGATGCCAGCTCTGCGCCGCGAGTCGAGTCGGGCGCCGCATGTCCAGACCCCGCGAGTCCAGACCCCGCGAGTCCAGGCGTCGCGAGTCCAGACCCCGCGAGTCCGGGCACTGGGGCGCGCGCTGATGATTCACGGGAAACCAGCCCAGCGCCGCTCCCAGAAGCCGGTGGTGCACTAGGAATGAATTCAGCAGTATCAGTAAGATTGTTCTTTAGCTTAGAAGAATAAAAATTTATTTCAATTGAAGGACAACCGTATCTTGACTTGTCAAAAAAGGACATTCAATTAAAAATGACAAATTTTCACACTTAGAGAAGATCTGCATATGTTACAAAATGGCATTTCTCAGGGCACTTGGTGGGGTTCAGTTGGTGGGTGTCTGCCTTCGGCTCAGGTCATGATTGCGGGGTCTTGGGATCGAGCCCCGCATCGGGATCCAGCCCCGCATCGGGATCCAGCCCCGCATCGGGATCCAGCCCCGGCATCGGGACCCCTGCTTCTCCTCCGCCCCCCCTCCCCGCCCCCCTGCCCCTCCCCTTGCTTGTGCTCTCTGTTTTTCTCTCGAATAAGTAAATAAAATCTTTTTTTTTTAAATGGCATTTCTCAGGCAGGTTCATTAATTAGGATTATTTGGCAAGGGTGTTCAGACCCTCAGGTTGGAGTAAGCACCCCTTGTATACGCCGCTTGTGCTAAGCCATCAGATGTCTGTGTAACCTCAGTCACTCCACCGTGGCACCAAAACAGTCTGCTGAGAAAGGGTCCGGATGGAACTCAGGTCTGCTGTCCCTTCTGTGTTCTAGACTATTGAAGATCCAACCTGTGACGTCCTACAGCCTCCAGACAGACTCTTGTTGAGTCCCTCCTCAGTGCCCCAGCCCCATGTCACTGAAGCCCAGCCTCGTGGCCTCCGAGGGCCACGTCAGAGCCCAGGTGGACGGGCTGGGTGGATTCCAGCCCCGGCCAGGGGTCTTGTTGCCCCGACTTTTTCTCAGTGTAGAGCCTTAACTCCCAAGTCCCCGCTCTGAGCACATTGTTTCCCTTTTTGTTCTGCCTGGGATTTTGAAAATGCCTAGTAGTGCCAGATGGTTTTATCATTCATCATTATGAGTGGTATTGTTTATTACAACTTGCAGCTACAAATCTGGTAAAACAAATTCATTTCCTACGTTCAGATTGTGCTCATCTAAAAATTGTGTTTATAACATTAATTCAGAAGAAGGCTTCAGTTATGAGTTGTTGAGAAATAGCTTTGTACCCCTTTTAATAAAGCTATTTTTGAAATGTAATTTAATACCTGCAAGCAAATTGCTTGGAAGTTTAGTTCCTTGCTTGCAAAAGAAGTGTGAGAAGAAAAGTATTATTTTCACCCATTTTCTGAGCTCTGGCCAGAAACTCGTTCATCCAGTTCATATTTATCAGTCGCTAATATTTATCAATATACCATGTGATTATATTTATGTTTTATATATATATATACGCACACCTATATCCTTGTGTTTGATATATGTTAGTATATATGTGTGTACATATGCATTTATATGTACTAGTTAATACTAATTAATATCAAGCAGAAGTACAGCAAAAAGATTGGTACCCTCGAATTTTAAGATAATTTTTTTCCTGTATAACCTATAGAACGAGGTATTGAATTGATAGTACTGAGCTGCTTCTTATACACTTGATTTTTCTTACTATGTTTATCTATGTTTATATTTTTTAAATTGGAGAATTACAGAAACACTTGATTTCTACTGACCCTTCAGATTATGGCTTAAATGTCCTCTCCCCAGGGAGGCCTTCCCTGTACCCACTTAAATGGGTGTCAATGGTGTGCTCACTATGTGCTTCCTGGGTTGTTTTCAGTCATATGCGTGCACACACACAGTTATGTGTGCCGTGTCCCCTTCCCCGTAGAGGATCTTTAGGGCCCCCGTCTTTCATGTCCCCTCCTGCACGTACTATGGTGACCATCTAGGCCCTGGAGTGCGTGTCGAAGGCGCACAGGACGCCGGAGGCCCTTCTAAGGTGGCTGTGATGCTCTGTGTCCTTTCCAGACTGTCTTGAAAGTTTTCGACTATTGTCTTGATTAAACCAAAAAATATTTTTTCCATTACTGATTTAGTATCTTTTCAAATTATTGAATACTTGTGATTTCCCCTCCACTGAGGAGCCAGAAACAGCAAAGAGTAGAGGCCTCTTTCTGTCCTGAGTGGCCCTTTCCTCTTTCGCTCTCCATGTTCTTTCTTGTAAGTGAACAAATACATTGGGAGGCTGGCAGACTTTAATGCATCCTTTGAATTCAAGAGAAATGAATACCTCGAATGAATGAATATCTCAAGAAAATGAGATAGTTTTGAGAAACTAGTAAAACCAGCCCCAGGGCTTTTGATATTTTAATTTATAGGAAGTGCTCTTTCATTTTCCTCATGACAGTGCCAGACTGGGGAAGGGTGCTGTCATTATTTATGGGGCACTTGTGAGAGTGGAAACGGGGACCTGGCAAGACAGGCTTTGGTCCCGGCCATTGGACCATTTGGGACGGCCCCAGGGGCTGTGTGTGAGGTGCGGCATGGTGCCGTGGGGCCACAGTGTGGCCAGGAGCTCCCTGCCCTCTGGGACTTCTGGCCTCTGAGTCAGTCCTGGAGTTTTTCAGCAGCACTGATCTAATTTACAAATTTAGATTTATTTTCATATTATTCCAATAGAAAATTTTATTAATGTGGCCTTTTTTTGTATAAAAAGTGTTGACAGAATATTTTTTTTCAAAATATTAATTTTTGAGGATACCTAAGAGATTTCATGTTGCGTAACAAATCTGTTTAAATTGACCAACTAAATTCCAGTGAATCATAACCATATTAATTAAGTAAAAGCGAACATTGCAGAATAGGGTTTATTTGAAAGACTGATCAGATGAAAATTTCTGGGTGACCTGAAAGATGTCACACTTTTATACAACCTTATGTTAAAACAGCGTGATCAGTTGGATGTCACGTAGGAAACTTTGTACTGGTGGGTCCGGTTTTAGCAAATGGGATCACATTTGATTAGGAAGTTGATTTATTTTAGAGGGTTTATGTAGCACGAGAGTATTAGATTCAAAAAGATCCTAGAAATATTATACTAGACATCTCAGATTTTTTTTAAAGATTTTATTTATGATAGAATGCAAGCGTGAGGGAGCTGGAGAGGGAGAAGCAGGCTCCCCGCTGAGCAAGGAGCCTGATGTGGGGCTGGATATGGGGCTTGATCCCAGGACGCTGGGATCATGACCTGAGCCAAAGGTAGACGCTCAATGACTGAGCCATCCAGGTGCCTGACATCTCAAGTTTTCAATGTGACTCTATCTGTAAAAATATATGTGACATTTCATATTTTAGGACTAAAGTATGCAGTGGCAATGAGTATTTGACCATGATTTCAGGTGGGCAAGACTTCTGAGAAACCTATATTGCCAAAACAAAACCAAACTTACCACTTCATTACAGCTCCAAAACATGGTTTTTTCGCACAAGTGTAATTTTAACTATTACCCAGTAGCATGGGATAGTCATTTTACTCTTTTTTTTTTTTTTAAGAAACCAATTTTCTTTTCTTTTCTTTTTTAAAGATTTTATTTATTTATTTGGCAGGAGAGAGATCACAAGTAGGCAGAGAGGCAGGCAGAGAGGGGGAAGCAGGCTCCCCACTGAGCAGAGAGCCCGATGCGGGGCTCGATCCCAGGACCCCGAGATCATGACCTGAGCCGAAGGCAGAGGCTTTAACCCATTGAGCCACCCAGGCACCCCAGTCATTTCACTCTTAACTAGCTTTTTCCCTCCTTGTTCAAATCCATTTGGATAATGCTTTTCAAAAGTAAGCTAAATAGTTCTAGTCAATTCTTACATTTAAAGTAGCTAGAAACCAAACAAATAATTAGTTAAGTGATAGAGGAAATTTATTTTAGGGGCACCTGGGTGGCTCAGCGGGTTAAAGCCTCTGCCTTCGGCTCGGATCCTGATCCCAGGGTCCTGGGATCGAGCCCCACATAGGGCTCTCTGCTCAGCAGGGAGCCTGCTTCCCCCCCCTCTCTCTCTGCCTGCCTCTCTGCCTACTTGTGATCTCTCTCTCTGTGTCAAATAAATAAATAAAATCTTAAAAAAAAAAAAAAGTTTAAAAAAAAATTATTTTAGCCTCACAAAGATCTCAGTATCTTCCTTGAAGTCAGAAATGGCCTTGGTTCAGCCAGAGGCCCTATCTTTGGTGTATCTGGTCATCTGGTCGTGAATGTCCTATGTTAGTCCTAAGGGAATAAATAAACTTTAGGGATGTCAATGCTGAAATTCAGAACAATGAGAAAAGGTGCTTGGTTTTCAAAAGTGACCAATGCGTTAGGCATTATTGATGTTTTGGGAATCTTGAGGCGTGTATTTTGTTGCTTCACCCAGAATTTGAATTTACAGGTGTCTGAGTCATTGAGAACGCTAGTCAAGTCACCATGGAGGGAGCACTCGTCCTTGAGCCCGGGGTTTAAGTCCTGCTGACTCTGATTTTGGGCAAGTTCCTAAGTGTCATTATCTTAGTTCCTCAAGAGTCCAAGGAGAGGTTTAGAGCCTGGATAACCTTTTAAAGATAATTTGGGAGGTGCAAACGGCAAATCCAGTTTTACAGCATCAATCTTTGTTAATTCTTATGAGATCATGAGTCAGCAAGCGTGCCTTTGTTGATATAGTCACTATCTGTTAATAGATGTTACGAATGTGACTCAAGAGGCAGACCACTCTGTCCCTTGCTAATGTTGTAATGTTGGGAAATTGCTGAGTCTTTCTGTTCCAGTTTACTCATCTCTGTGATGGGGAGGAGGGTAAAAGAGAG
Organism: Nasua narica; assembly: GCA_028533885.1. Taxonomy (NCBI): domain Eukaryota; kingdom Metazoa; phylum Chordata; class Mammalia; order Carnivora; family Procyonidae; genus Nasua; species Nasua narica. Next base: position 123,992,363 of record CM052797.1, read on the forward strand.
TTGTGAAGAATAAATGAATAATTACAGGAATAATGTAATAACTACTAATATGTATTGGTCGTTACTGTGTGGTAGATAATTTCTAAGTGCTGAGGAAACAAACCTAAGAAAAGCACTTTTCTGTCTTCAGAAAGCCCACAGTCAGGTGGGGGAGAAGAGAAGGAAGCAGAGCCAGTGTAGACTTGTGTCACGCTGGGTCCTTACAGTAACAGTGTAGATCAGGGCTTGAGGAAGGTCACTTCCGCTGGGAGGGGAAGGTTCTCGGAAAGATGCTTAGAAACATTTAACCCCTTAGGGAGCAGGCACCTGCCAAGTGTGCCTGGCATCTTGCTAGGTGCTGGGCTGGAGCGAGGCTGCGGATACAAAGTTAGCGCGATCTCTGCCCAGGAGTTTCATGACCAACTGTGAGTTGAGTGTAAATGGCGGGTGTCAGGCAGGATACTTGAATGGAGTCTTGAGGATGAAGTGTCGGCAGGACGTGACGGGGAGGAGCCAGAGCACTGGAGACACGGGACACGGGAACACACGTGCAAGCCCGCCCCGTGACGCCCCGAGACGCGGCAGGCGTGCCGCGCCGGGCTGGGCGGGGCCGACTCACACCCAAGGCCAGATCCAAGGAGATCCAAGAGGAGATTTGCGGGGGAGATGCTTCGTGAATTCAAACAGTGTCTGATTGTTAAATTAATTAGTTTCATGAATTTTGACTATCTCGTCATAAAATTTATAATTTTTAATTTCATAGTCTTTGTTTCTCCACTAAACTTAATACCATAAAATTTTTAATTAAAGGAAAAGCTTTTTTTGGTCATTATATTTGAAAACATTTTCCTGCACTTGTGCTTTTAGAAAATGAAGTAAACGCAGAATACGTAGAAGTTAGCTTATGGTGGAACAACTTTTATTCTCACAACCATGAGAATCCTTTTGCTTGCGCTTGCCTAGTGCTTTCCTGCCAAAATTTCTAAAAAGGAGCACCAGCAGGGTGGTAATCCTGCAGAATCTGGAATGGTAGTTTGTTGCTTGATTTCTTTTAATTGAACTGATGTAGTGAGAACCTTGGCACCTACTTTCACCACCAGTTAGTAAATTGACTTGGTAGCAGTTGCTGCTGATGGCTGTTTTGGGTGTACACCATAATATGAACGTATCACCCCGACATTGTAGAATTATAGTGTTGTTTTCCAGTTACAAGATCTTTGTGTGCATGTGTTTATTTAGTAATTATATGAAAGTTTTTATTTTTTAAATTAATTTATTTTGGGGGGCACCTGGGTGGCTAAGTCATTAAGCGTCTGCCTTCGGCTCAGGTCACGATCTGAGGGTCCTGGGATCGAGCCCCGCATCGGGCTCCCTGCTCGGCAGGAAGCCTGCTTCTCCCTCTCCCACTCCCCCTGCTGTGTTCCTTCTCTCACTGTGTCTCTCTCTGCCAAATAAATAAATAAAATCTTTTAAAAATAATTAATTTATGGGGCGCCTGGGTGGCTCAGTGGGCTAAACCTCTGCCTTCGGCTCAGGTCATGATCTCAGAGTCCTGGAGTCCAGTCCCACATCGGGCTGTCTGCTTAGCAGGGAGCCTGCTCCCCCCTCTCTCTCTGCCTGACTCTCTGCCTAAATATGATCTCTCCCTCTGTCAAATAAATAAATAAAATCTTTTAAAAAATTATTTTTTAAATTTCTTAAAGTAGGCTCTGCACCCAGCATGCTGCTTGAACTCACAACCCTGAGATTAAAAGCCTCATGTTTTACCAGCTGAGCCAGCCAGGTGCCCCAATTATAGGAAAGTTTTTATATTCTTGTAGTATTTCTCTGCCTACAAAGTGGGTATGTGTGGGAATATGTATTTATAAGACTTTAGTTGCAAATTGGGATGCCTGGGTGGCTTAGTCAGTTAAGCATCTACCTTGGGCTCAGGTCATGATCCCAGGGTCCTGGGATCAAGTCCTGCATTGGGCTCCTTGCTCAGTGAGGAGCCTTCTTCTCCCTTTCCCCCTCCCCCTGCTTGTGCTCCCCCTCTCCCTGTCCCTCTCTCTGTCAAATAAATAAATAAAATCTTAAAATAAATAATAAATACCTTAGTTACAAATAGAAGGAATTTGAGCATAAACGTTTCATACTGAAGCATTTTCTGTTCTAAGGTATCTCTGAGAAAGAAAACATTTAATTTTCCAATTTTGATAAACTCTTGTAGTTATATTAGTGTAATGTACTTAGTAAGAAAGTTACTCCTGAGTGTCGCATTTCTGCCATGATTGAATAACAGGGACTAGACTTACTCTCCACCAGGACCAGGTGAGGCAAGTGAGGCACTTCCCTCAGATGCGGAATTGAAGGGGGCACCAAAAAGCTCAATAATTGAGATTAATATTTTAGGGGCACCTCACTGGCACAGTCGGTAGAGCATGCAACTCTTGATCTTGGGATTTTAAGTTTGAGCCCCAGGTTGGGTGTAGAGATTACTTAAAAATAAAATATTAAAAAATTTTTTTTTACTTATTTAAAGTTTTAGTGGGGGGAGAGGCAGAGGTAGGGAGAATCCTTAAGCAGACTCCCTGCTGAGTGCAGAGCCCAAAATGGGGCTCGATCTCATGACCCTGAGATCACGACCTGAGCCAAAATCAAAAGAGTCAGAAGCCCAACTGAGCCACCCAGGTGCCCCCAAAATAAACATTTTAATACAGTGCTTTGAGAAAATCAAATGTGATACAAAGAGGTCTATAATGAAAAATCAAAAAATCAAAAAAATCAAATTTTAAATATAGACAGGATCAGAATTAATGATTTTTCCTTTTGCCTCAGCTCCAACATGGCTCAGTTCAGCACTGTTACTGGTACTATCTTTATTTAGAATTTTAATGTTTTTGTTTCTCATGGATCATTTTCATTTGACTTTTACTGAGTTTTTTGTTCCTCCCTAAAATTTGCACCTGAGGTAAGTGCCTCACTCACCTGACCTAGTCCCAAACGTGACTACCATCTTAAACACCTTGAAAACCAGACAAACTATATGAAGCAACAGTTTTAGACATTGGTCAGCAGATAGGTTAGGACTGTGTTCCTTGAAATAAAAGAAACGACCCTATGGTCATTCCGGCTTCTTCTCTAGAGCAGGATCTATGAAATTTTTCTGTAAATGGCCAGACAGTAAATATCTCAGGCTTTTCAGACTATAAGATCTCTGTCACAGCTACATACTCAACTCAATGTCTACTGTGTATGTGAATGAATGGATGTGGATGTATTCCAATAAAACTATTTTAAAAAGCTGGTAGTAGGTTAGATTTGGCCCCAGGTCAGAGTTTGCAAATCTTGGCCAAGAGACAGTTTCCACACTACAGGGCAGGAAGAGAGAAGCCAGAGACCACTGGCCTTACTGAAGTGACAAATGCTCAGTGTTTGGGAGGACAAAGCAGCAAGAATTTAGGTGCAGGGGGGTGGGGGTGGGGGTGGGTAAAGCATGGGAGAGGAAGGGGGCTACTTAGAGAACTCCAGAGATCTGCAAAAGGACCCCCTTGAGATTTTGACTGAGTACTGATCAGCAAATACATGAGGAGAAACATCTCAAAACCAGGAAAAAAAAACCACCAGAAAGGAATAGACTGGACAATTTGTGGATATCACACAGGGTTGAGATAGTTTGTGTTTCTACCACCTAGGGTAATAGCAGTTAGGTCCTTTTAATGCTGTTTTTAAGTTTTTGTTAGGGTGAGTTCAGAGCAGCTCTTCCAATTAGGGCATCAGGTAAACTCCGCTCACCTCAGCAGTGGGGCTGGATTAGCCCTGGACCAGAAGGGCTGCTGCAGACCTGCCCAACCGGTTCCAAGTAATAGTTACCAGAACAAAGTCCCACCTATATTTATTTATTTATTGGACAGAGTAGGAGAGAGTGGGTGTGCATGAGGGGGAGGAGCAGAGGATGAAGGAGAGAGAATCTTTTTTTTTTTTTGACAGAGAGATCATAAGCAGGCAGAGAGACAGGGGGAAGTAGGCTCCCCGCTGAGCAGAGAGCTCCATGTGGGCTCGATCCCAGGACCCTGAGACCATGATCTGAGCCGAAGGCAGAGGCTTAACCCACTGAGCCAAGCAGGTGCCCCAGAGAGAGAGAATCTTAAGCAGACTCCTCACCAAGTGCGGAGCCCAATGCCAGGCTTGATCCCAAGACCCTGAGATCATCACCTGAGTCAAAATCAAGAGTCAGCCACTTAACTAAGCCACCCAGGTGCCCCAAGTCCCAATTACATTTAAAAGGATATGCTAAAATCCAGTTCCCAACAGCATAAAAAAATTTCAGTGTCCAGCATCTTATAAAAATAACCAGGCATACAAAGAAGCAAGAAAATATGATATCAACCAGGAGAAAAATCAGCTGATAGAAACAGACCTAAAATAATAGACTAGGACATTAAAATAACTGCTATAAAATAAGTTGCACATGTTCAAGAATGTAGAGAAAAACGAACATAATTAGCAAAATGAAAAATACAGAAAACAAAACTTCTAGATGAAAAATAAAATATCTGAAATGAAAAATGTAATAAATTAATAACAGGTTGGTACTACAGAAGAGTAGGTCAGTGAACTTCGAGACATGGCAATAGAAATGGTCCAGAATACAGCAAAAAGAATAGAGAAGACTGAAGAGAGTAACAGAGCATTTAGGAACCTGTGAGACAAAATCAGCTGTTTTCAGATATGTGTAACTAGAGTTCCAAAAGAGGAGGGAGTGCAAACAGCATTTAAAGAAATAATGGCTGAAAAAAATATCCAAATTTGATGAAAACTACAAACCCTAGAGCTCAAAACACCCCAAACAGAATAAATAAAGAAAACCATACCAGCGTACTGCATAATAATATTGCTGAAAAACCAGTGCTAAAGAGGGGGAAAAAGAAACAAGAAGAAAAGACATTACAGAGTGTACAAAAACAGAAATGACACCTGACATCTGGTCTGAGCTTGTGCTAGCCAGAAGACAACACAGTGACATGTTTAAAGCAGAGAGAAAAAACTGTTAGTTTAGAATTTTGTACCCAGAGAAAATATCTTTCAGAAATAAAAGTGAAATCACAATTTCTAGGCCAAGAAAAACTGGCAGAATTTATTTCCAGCAGACCTGCACTACATGAAATTTTTAAAGGAAGTTTAGAGAAAGGAAATTACACCAGATGGAAATTTTTTTTTTTTAAAGATTTTATTTATTTATTTGAGAGACAGAGAAAGTGAGAGAGAGCATGAGAGGAGAGAAGGTCAGAGGAAGAAGCAGACTCCCCGTGGAGCTGGGAGCCTGACGTGGGACTCGATCCCGGAACTCAAGGATCATGACCTGAGCCGAAGGCAGTTGCTCAACCAACTGAGCCACCCAGGCGCCCCACACCAGATGGAAATTTTTACGCACAGGAGTAAAAATAACTAGAAATGGTCAATAGAAGGATAAATATTCTCACTTCTTATTACCTTTTTTTTTTTTTAATTGGCTATCTAGGCACGCCTGGGTGAATGAGTTGTTAAGCCTCTGCCTTCTGCTCAGGTCATGATCCTGGGGTCCTGGGATCCAGCCCCACATCAGGCTCCCGCGAGAAGCCTGCTTTTCCTTCTCCCACTCCCCCTGCTTGTATTCCCTCTCTTGCTGTCTCTCTGTCAAATAAATAAATATCTAAAAAAAAAAAAGGCTATTTAAAGCAAAAATAACAAAATATGATGGGCCTTGTAATACTTGTAGAGGTAAATACATGAAAACAGTAGCACAAACTATGAGAGGGGAGAAATGGAAATATCTCTATACTTAAAGTGGCATAATAGTATTTACAGGTAAATTTGTATTTAGTATTTGCAGGTAAATTTGCAGGTAACTTACTTCTAGTTAAAGTAAGATAATTGTCATATCTATCTATCATCAATGGGAAAAGAAGGAAACATTAATGCCAATATCAAGCATGTAAAAAGGATACCACTATAGACCCTACAGGCATTGAAAGGGTAGTCAGAGTAAAATTGTGAATAATTTTATGCCAATAAATTTGACAACTTTTTTTTAAGATTTTATTTATTTGACAGAGGGAGACACAGCTAGAGAGGGAGCATAGCAGGGGGAGTGGGAGAGGGAGAAGCAGGCTTCCCACTGAGCAAGGAGCCCAATGCAGGACTCGATCCCAGGACCCTGGGATCATGACCTGAGCCGAAGGCAGTTGCTTACACGACTGAGCCACCCAGGTGCCCCTAAATTTGACAACTTAAATAAAATGAAAACATTCCTTGAAAACACAAACTATTAAAGCTTACTCAAGAAGAAATATGTAATTTTTGTCACTCTATATTTATTAAAGAAATTGAAATTCAATTTGATTGAAATTCAATTTCAATAATGAAAGTCCTTTGAGACTCCTAGGTGGCTCAGTTAAGTGTCTGCCTTCGGCTCAGGTTATGATCTCAGGGTCTTGAAAATAGAAGAGGAGGGAATGTTTCCTATCTCATTCTGTGAGCCAGCACTGGCCTGAAAGCAAGACAAGACAAAAACATTCCAATAAAGGAAAAACACCAAGTGCATTTGTTGTACACACGTCTTCCATACATTGTAGCAAATAGAATCCATATAAGAAACATATGAAAAGGATATTACATAATGATCAAGTGAGGTTTTTCTCAGGAATGAAGAATTGGTTTAACACTGTAAAATCAATCCATGCAGTACACCAACATAATAGATCAAACAGAAAAATGAGAAGCACAGAGATGGAAATGCAGGAAGCACAAAGGTAAGGCAGGAGACACAGGAAGGAGCGACTGAGGCAGGCATGACTGGGCTCTGGAAGGAGAGGTGAGGGCCAGTGCTTGAAAAGATAACGGCCGAACTCTCTCCAGAAAGTTGAAAGAAGGCAAACCGCAATGGTAAGACATTCAACAAATGACCGACAGGATATCCTAAGTAACAAGAAATCCACACCCAGACACATGGCAGGGAAGCACGTGATGACTGACAATGGAACAGCAGGCAGCTTCTCGACACCAGCTGTGAGCGCCACACAGCACTGGGGTGATACTTTCAGTAGGCGAAAGGAAAGGATTCTCTCTCTAACCAAAACGTATATTACAACCAATACCATACTAACCAATATGTTACATAAAACGTTGTTGGTGACAAAAGTGCACGCATGTGTAAACACACAGCGGTAGGACTTACGCTGGGCTGGAGATATGATGAACGGAGTTAATGCTTTAAAGTCTTTGCTGTCCAGGAGAAGGGTAAAGATACAGTGGCCTTTGAGAAGGATCTGCACACTCTAATTTCTAAGGTAATCATTAAAACAATAAAAATAACCTGTAGCTTCTAGATACTGAGAAGCAGAGGGGGATTAAGATGGTAACAATCCTAAAGAAGGCAGATAGCCCCTGGTAAAATAGTAGAACTAAATCTACATTTGCAGAATGGCTTCCAGTGTAAATAGAGTAAATTTCCATTTAAAAGGCAAAGATACCAACATTTTTTTAATAGGATTTTTTTTTTAAGATTTTATTTATTTATTTGACAGAGAGAGAGATCACAAGCAGGCGGAGAGGCAAGCAGAGAGAGTGGGGGAAGCAGGCTCCCTGCCGAGCAGAGAGCCCGATGCGGGGGGGTCGATCCCAGGACCCTGAGATCTCAATCCCAGGACTGTGAGATCATGACCTGAGCCGAAGGCAGAGGCTTAACCCACTGAGCCACCCAGGCGCCCCTTTAATAAGATTTTTTAAAAATCCAACTATATACTGTTTACAAGAGACTCATCTAAAAGAATTCAGAAATGTTGAAAGTAAAATGACGACAAAAATAAACTATGCAAACACCAAGAGCAAGAGTGTGCCATGTTAGACAAAATATATTTTAAGGCAAAATGCAGGACTAGAGTGTCATTTCACATAATATGGTAGGTAACTCTAGGTCCTGTAACAAAATAAATACCTTATCATAAACGGGTTGTTTTCTTGCTCACACAAAGTCCACGATAGTCCTACTTGGCAGCTTGCTTTCCACGTGATCGAGTTCATTGGGAGAGAGAATCTTGTAGTCCCAGAGGAGGAAGGAAAGACTTCATTAATTTTGACTCTGGGAGAAACCAGCTCTGACCAGGGCAGAGGAAAGAGGCTCTCACTGGCCCACCTGACTGACGCTCGTCCGCCTGTGCCTGGGGGTTGGAGTCAGTGTCTCTGGAAGCTGGTGGACTGAGATTAGGGAGTTCATTAAGCCTGATGAGAATTGGTAGCCCAGTAACTGTTGGAAAATGAACAGGAGCTTGTTGCAAAGTTAAATGTGCATTGCAGCAGCAGTGTCCGGGTGGCTGAATTGGTTAAGCGTCTGACTCTTGACCTCAGCTCTGGTGTGGATTCAGGGCCAAGTTCAGGCCCTGTGTTGGGCTCCACACTGGCCTTGGAGCCTACTTAAAAAATAAAATAAAATAAATTGCATTGCAGCAATTGTCAGATGTAAAATTTTTACAAATGTAAGAAATGTAAATGTAAAAAAAAATTTTTTTTCAAGAGATAGAGACAGAGTAGGGGAGGGGCAGAGGGGGAGGGAGAGTGAGAATCTTGAGCAGCTCCACTCCCAGCACACAGCGCAAAGCAGAGCTTAATCTTATGATTATAACCTGAACCAAAATCGAGAATCAGGCGCTTAATGGACTGAGCCACCCAGGCGCCTCTATTCAAAATAATTGTAAAATTCGATGTAGCAAAGAATTCTTAGGATAACCACTGCACAGTATTATGCCCAGATTTTGAGATCCCCAAATACCACCAGGGAGCCGAGTCCGATGCAAAAGCAAAAGAGCCCTTTATTTAAGCTAGCTTGAGCTCAGTCTCCCACACCCACCGTCGCAGTGGCATGGTGTAGAGAAAGAGAGCGAGTTTCAAAGAGCACAACAGTTTTAGAGGGGCCAGTGGCCAATGAGATTGTAACACACGGAATGTTGCTTACTAACTGTTTGAACTAGCCTATCACCCTGGCCAGAATTGGCGGGCAAGTTTGGTGGGCAAAAGGCGGGGTTTATATTTTTTTCCGGGCAGGGGTTCCGCGTTCCTATTGGCTAACCCAAACCCAACCCACAGGCGGTCTCGCCAATTAGCTCAAGGGAGGGCTGAGCCACCCTCAGACCCTCCCAGAGGCAGGTTCTGCGGGGGGCACACACAAGAAGGCGGGTGTAAGCAAAAGGAGCCAGCCCTGCTCTGCTCCTTCACACAGCCATTCAATTAGCAAGAATTAAAAAGCCTGACAAGTCTTGTTGAAGAAGTTGAGACCAGAAACTCCTACACTTCCGGGGGGAGTATAAATTGTTAGAACTGCTTCGGGAGATAGTTTGGTTTTACGTAGCAAAGGTGCGTGTATACACTTACCCAGTAAGCTGCAGTCCCTTTTCTAGGTCTGTGCACCAGAGAAATACGTGCTCCGAGTGCTTAAGATAGCTGCGCCAGGGAGGCCTACTGGTAGTGTGTCTTTGGTCCAAAGCAGAAACTACCCAGGGGACAAGGGAATGGATAAGTAAATTATGGTATATTTACACAGTGGCATACTCCACAGCAATGAAAATAAATGGCAGGTGCAGCCCCAGCGGTGGAGTGGAAAAAAAAACAAAATGAAAGAATACATACAATATAATTCTGTGTATATAAAATTCAAGTTTTCACAAACATAAGGTGTATCTGTGCGGCACCCCTAGATGGTACAACTAAAGAAAAGTAAGAAAGCGATAACCGTAAAGGTTAGGGTAGTTGCTGCTCACAGGGGGAGGAAGGGATTTGGGGTCAGAGAGAGGCACCCAGCCTTTTGGGGGTTTCAGCAGTGTTCTGTTCCTTCCTTGGCCTGGGTGGTCGTTGGACTAGTGTTTGTGTACCGAACATATGTGTTGCCTGTGGTTTGTGTGTGTGGAGTGCAATACTTCAGGATAAAAGTTATTCTAAAATTAAAATAGTCTGAAGATATCCAGACTTTGCAATTTGTGTCCAACTCAAAAAATGTGGAAAATCCAAATGCATGTTTCTGTAGAGTGGTTAAAATGTTTTCTTTAAACTCTTTCTTGATCACTTTTTTTAATTTACATTTTTGAAATTCTATTTTTAAAATCTTTAAAAATGTTCCCTGTGGAGTTGACCACATATTATTCTTACTCCCCAGGTAAGAAACTCCACTACGTTCTTTGAAGAAGGATAAGACTGGCACTGCTTCGCTTCTTCCTTTACCAAAGTCTCTTCCTCCCAGATCGGGCTTTGCTGTATCTTCCTGACGGCATATGACACACGGGTACGTCACTGGAAAATTTTAATTTGTATAGATTTCTCTTTGCAGCTGGAACTTGTTTGGTTTTTCATCAAAATAAAGTGATTAAAACCCATCCTGAACTTCCTCGTTTTGGGCGTTAGCAGTCTCCCTCAGTGACAGGCATATTTGAGCATCTTCTGCACACCTGGCACCATATTTCGGTGTGTGTCTAACCTTATTTTTATTTCTTATTTTTTTAAACCAGCATTACACTTTGAGAATAATCAACATTATGCCTGATGGCCCGCAGGGGGTTTCTGCCTCCTAGGCCTGCTCACTGAGAGCCGGAGGCCCACCCTCCCCAGCAGCACGCCCACCGCCTGTGAAGGCCCCTGCCCCCGAGCCCAGGCTGGAGGCCTTCCCAGCTCGGGGTTGCAGCTTGTGATACTTGAACTGTTTGCTCCATAACCATCATCGTTCTCTAGGAGTTTGAAAGGAAACAAAATATCCTGTGTTTTGGTCTAATTTGTGATTGAGTAGCACTTTATACTTGAAATTAAGAACTCTTTACTATGTTAGAACAGTAAAATGAATATAAAATGGGTTTGAAATATTTGTATCCAAAGTGAGATTTAATATATAGCCATTTTTGATAAATTCGGAAGTATCAAGAAAACTGCTCTTTAAAAAATCATTCATAACACAGGACCACTCAGTTTGCCCAGCTGTCTGGGTTTTTCAGTTTGTGTGGAGTGGGGTTCACAAACAGTGGCAGTGAGCGGTTGCACCCCTTGGGTCTCTTCCATCACTGGACAGCCCCTCCCTGTCCTTTTTCTTCTGTGCGTTTTATCGGTTGCTTGTTCGTAGTTAGAAGTCTCCTCATGTTGACTTTGGCCCTCGCCACTGAGCGTGTTCTTCTACCCTCTGCGTCTCCTGTGGCATGATGGGTAGAGCCCGTGGCCGTGGCTGTGGCCTGGCTGGGCCTGGGAGCGCAGCTCTTCGTGGCTCCCGGCCAGTGCTGCCCAGGGCCGGGCCTCAGTCACTGGAGGTCGTGAAATGACCGTGTTCCACGCTGGGTCATTTACTTTGCCTAGAGCAGCTAAAATACTCGGATAGTTAAACACTTCCACTCCTTAAGTATTTGGTTACCCTAAGGGGCAGTTCAAATAGAAAAGGGAGGATCAATGCCGGTTCTTTCTCTTTATCAGGTCTCAAAACAATGAGATGAGGGGCACCTGGGTGGCTCAGTGGGTTAAAGCGTCTGCCTTCGGCTCAGGTCATGATCTCGGGGTCCTGGGATCGAGCCCCGCATCGGGCTCTCTGCTCGGCGGGGAGCCTGCTTCCCCCTCTCTCTCTGTCTGCCTCTCTGCCTACTTGTGATCTCTCTCTCTGTGTCAATAAATAAATAAATAAAAATTTTTAAAAAACAAAATAAAACAATGAGATGGTTCTACAGCCACTCCCAGAGTGACCCATGACTGTTTTAAGTGGTATGCAGAACTCATGAGTTTAGACCTCTGTGGTAGATTGAAATCCTTGCAGTCAGGATTCTCATAGATGCTTATGTTGAGCCACTGTGGCCAGGGGAGCCTCGCTGAGTGGGCTCCTTGTCCTTTGATATGCCCCGCACTCTTCTTTCCCTTGCCTTCTGCTGTAGTAACATGTTCCAGGTTCCTTCTAAACCTCTTTGCCCCAGACCTGGCACTGCCTCTTTCTATGAGCAGCTCTGGTTCCCCTTTGTAGAAAATGTTATCTTGAGACCATGCTCTGGGCACTGGGGGTACTCACTGCCGTAAGGCTGGTTATTGTTTCCAGGCCTTTGAGACAGACAGCCTGGGAAATGTGCTTTATAAGTGAAAATAACACGAGTTCATACTGATGTTTATTTCAAATTTAGTATTACTTGGTTTTTGTGTCTTTATGTTTATACTGATGTATCTTCTCTAATGCTGAAAACCTCGGTTTCTAACAATATTAGCATCGTTACTTGTTTTATCCTATAAAATCTATGTGATAGCTTTAGAATAACAATACCAATATATTACCAACAGTATGATTCCTGAAAACAATTTAGGGTTTCCTGCAGTTTTTTTTGTCCCTTAAGTATACGTCCCTAGGGACGTATCCTTAATTTGCCAAATTAAGTTTTAAAGTTACTGAGCCAGTCCCTTAGTGTACCAGCAACTTGTTTACACAGTCAAATTCATTTATTTGAAGTTGAAGGACTAGCTTCAATTTTGTTGTGTTTATAAAACATTTTCATTTTTCCAAATCAAAATTAAATATTTTAATTTAATAATTTAATTTAACAATTAATTTAAATATTTTCAGAAGTCAGGCTTCGATTCCTAATCCTTATACTCCGTTTCTTCCTTCCTCCATAGGTAACATACCTACTTTTAATGCAAATATGTATGTGCACACAGTCCTCTTTCTCAGAGAGTGGTAGCATTCAGTACAGCTTTTCACTCTCTTGTTTTGGTTTTCTGGACTGAAACAGCCGGTCGCGAGGCCCACGCTGTGGCCTGCAGGGCTCCTCCTCACTCCTTTCTGTGCAGCCGCCTAGTATTCCGTGACGGTGGATGTGGAACAGGAAACTTATTTTTCAATATACGTTGGCTTTAGTCTGTATGTTTCTCCTGTGTATGAATGTCATCCATTTTGCTCTTTGATCAGTTGCTGATTTCTTAGTATTTTGGGGGACCTTGCAGGCACACTGCTTGTCTGTGCCTGGGTTTCCTTATGTGTAAGATGTGGGGTTTGGACTAGAAGCTCCAGGTGAGTTATTTTAGCTGAAAGACTGCAGGTAACTAAACTGCCCCTGAGGGCATCTCCCTAGCGACAGAGTGTGCGCCAGGGACGCCTGGCTGGCTCAGCGTGGGAGCTCGCGACACTTGATCTCCAGCCCCATGTTGGTGTGAAGATTACTTGAAAAAATAAAATAGAATCTTACAAAAAAAAAGTACACCTTGTATCCACAGAGGTGGTGGGGAGTTAGATCAGGAGCGCTGAAAACCGCACGTCTGGGTCAGAATCGGGGAGGCGGCCCCTGAGGTGGGAGCGGGTTGTCGGGTGTAGGCAGGGATGTGTCAGAGAGGAACGGGAAGCACCAAGAAGGGCAAATTCCATGTTGGCTGCATTAAATCCAAGGGGCCTGTGTAGCAGGACAGACGGAGCCGGGGGTTCTGGGAGCTCCGAGTAGAGGTTCCTGGGTACAAGTCTGCTGGGCGAGGCCTTGGGGGGCCTGCGATGGGTCAGCATGAGTGTGCGGAGGGAGGGGAGGGTCCGCATCAGCACCCCAACAGCCCCTGCCTTTAAAACCTAGGCAGAAATGGGGAGTCTGCCCGAGAGACTGGGGGGCGGCATTGACATAAAAGCCAGTGCTTTGCGAAATCTCATGCTGTATTCTAAAGGTTGATTTCAGTGTTGTAATCCAGTCCTTCATGTGGCCACGTTTTATGTTTTTCACTCATATTTTCAAGTAAAGTTGATGCTCCAAGGAAATGAACCTTATCACACACGCGCAGCTGCCTCAGCCTCCTGCCCGGGCTCAGCCTTGGGGCCGGGTCCACTGGCTCTTGGTGGCTTGTGGGATGCGCTGGGCCCTCAGCCCGTCTCCCTCGCAGACAGCAGGGCTCTGGCCCCAGGCCAGGAGAGGCAGCTTCTTTGCACAGTCGGGGTTGAATGAGTGCTTTAAAAAAATCCCTAAATCAAGGGATATTGGCAGTGCTGGGCCTCACATAGCTAGTGTTTTCATAAAGGATTTAAGACCGAGTTTTATACTGGGGTTTAATCTGGTTCTTTTCCAGCTATGAGCCTGCAGCCGGCTGTCTATCTTGTCCTCACCGCCCCTCCCCCAGTCTCTCGCTTTTTCTCTCTCTCAGGTGGGGCTTTTCATACGTGATCCTGATCTGCCTGTTTGTTTGGAGAAGAATCAAGTCTCCTGTCTTCTTGACTTTGCCAGTGTGTCAGCCGCAGGCCCTCTCCCCCAGCAGAGATTTGGCATCAGGTATCCGGAAAAGAGCCTGTGCTGAAATGTTTGCCTAAAAACGGTTCCCAGAAAACTTTTTCTTTTTTTATCAACAGGGCACACCTGTCTGTTTATGGTTTTCTCTCTTCTCCTTTGATTGGCATTACTTAGATGATACTTTAATTTCCCTGCTGGGCTTGGTATCGAGCTCGCTCTCTTACATGCATGTTGTGTTTAGTACTTTCTTGCTGGCAGGAGCCATTTTCTTTGTTTATCTGATGCTTCCCTTTTTTGGTTTTCCCCGGGCTTTCCAGTTCTTGGAACACCCTTTTGTCAGCAGATGTGCTTTGGTTTCCAATTTCCAATCTCCAAGTAAGATGTAGCTCAACTTAAACCACAAGCAGGAAAGAGAAATCGTTAGGAGTAAGGAAGGCATAGAGGAAAGGCAGCGGAATCCAGTCCAGCTCTTTGCCGTGTCCCTAAGGACCGGTCGGCCTCAGCTGGGAAGGGGGCTTCCTCCGTGGCTGACTACAAACCAAAATTCTGTGAAACGATGCTTTTCTCAAAGAGAAGTTTTTGCATTTGGATAAACATATGGCCTCAAAATATAATAAATTCATGCCTAATCATGTAGCAAAAGTCCATAATGTAATAACAGAGTAGTAGTTCTAGGACTAGCACGGCCGGGCCCTGGGGCAGGCCCAGGCCGCCACCTCCACCGCCTTCTGCTCCCGGAGCACCCCGATTGCCCCGGTGCCATTTCTCAGTCACATCCCTTCCCTACCTTCTAGTTGCCGTTGTGCTCTCTTTGCTTCGTGCATCTGTTGTTTCTGCGCGGGCAAAACATTTTTCCTGGTGTGTGTGGAAGTAGACATCCTCTTCCCACACGTGATGCTGAGAAGGGGAGGTGTTGGCAGTAGCCTTTGGTGCTCGTCACGCGTGTGGCCCAGCGTGCTGACCAGTGGCACAGGTGTCCACTCTGGGTGTTGTGACTCCCCGGCTGCTTCCCCAGACCGGCCTGTCAAACATTAGTCTGCTCGTGCCCAAGAGTCGTCCTTCCTCCACCACCTGTTTAATATATCAGATGGAGTTTGCATTATTTTTCTTTAACACAATTATTGTAAATATTATAGAATTTAATTAACCTATAATTGTCGCATCTAAACTTTAGAATTAAGGTAGAATTTAACTATTTTTATACCCAGGTATAAGCAAGTGAAATAAAGATATATATATATAGTTAAATCAAGAAACCTAGTCAGAGGTTTCCATGATCACATATTTTAGAAAGTTCCAAAGATGTGACTCTCCTAACATTCCTGCTTCCGGGGCTCAGCCTATGTGCGGAACCCACGGTGGGATTCGTGGCCTGTCTGTGGCCTGGCATGGATGTCCAGATGCAGCTGCAGGTTAGAAATCGCCATCGTGGAAACATTTAGCATTTTCAATGAACGTGTTTGTAGGAACTTTCTTTTTACAGTGGTTTTTTGTTTGGAGGCCTTTGAGCGTGGTATCAGCGTTTGTAACTGTACTCACCCCGGATGCTGCCGTTCCTGTCTGGCCGGCCCCAGCGGGTGCCCACGTGCCGTGCGCACGGGTGCACAGTGGGGTGCGGCGTGTTGACGTTGGCATCCTTTGGCTGCTCGTTTCCCCTTAGTTCTATTTGATTTAAAACATTAGCTCAAGTTAGTTTTTCAGTGCCTTCTAATATCCTTACCCCTCTCAACTTTTTTTTTTTAAACATCTTATTTATTTATTTATTTGAGAGAGAGAGAGAGAGAGGGAGAGCATGAGAAGAGGGAGGGCCAGAGAGAGAGAAGCAGACTCCCTGCCAAGCAGGGAGCGTGATGCGGGACTCGATCCTGGGACATCAGGATCGTGACCTGATCTGAAGGCAGTCGCTCAACCAACTGAGCCACCCAGTTGCCCACCCCTCTCAACTTTTAATTTTTTTCAAGTTTTATTTGGAAGCGAGAGAGCGCACACACCAGCAGGGGGAGGGGCAGAGGGAGAGAGAGAATCTCAAGCAGTCTCCGAGCCAAATGCAGAGTCTGACACAGGGCTCGATCCCAGGGTCCTGAGGTCATGACCTGAACCAAAATTAGGAGTCAGATGCTTAAGTGACTGAGCCACTTGAGCTATCCAGGGGCCCCTCAACTTTTAATTTTGTTATTAAGATATATACAATGATATGAAATTCTTTGGATCTAAATATGGGCAGAATTGTATTAAATCAGTTTCAAATGTGCTAGCCTTTTTTTTTTTCTTACATTGTTACTCCTGTTATTTTTATACTTGGAATTGTTGAGGAATAGTTATTACATAATACTATGTTAAATTTTTTAGTAAGAAAAAATTATCGTTTAAATCATTTAAAGTATAGTTCATTGATTTTTAGTATATTCACAATGTTATAAAATATCAGCACTAATTCCACAATATTTTCATTCATCCCAAAAAGAAACTCTGTAACCACTAATCTCCCTTCTGTCTCTGGATTTGCTTAGTCTGGATATTTCATATAAATGGAATCATGTGGTATGTGGCCTTCTGTTTCTGCCTTCTCTTATTTGGCACAATGTTTTTAGGGTTCATTCATGTTGTAGCATGTCTCAGTATTTCGTTCCCTTTTTATGGAGAAATAATAGAATATTATATGAATAGACCACATTTTATTTATCTGATCATCTCTTTCTGGATCCCCCTTGGGCTAGTAATACTTTTTGTTTATTACAAATATTGCTGCTTTGAGCATCCGCCTACAAGTCTTTGTGCAAAGGTGTTTTCCATTCTCTTGGATGTATGCATAGGAGTAGAATTTCTCGGTCGAATGGTAACTGTTTAACTTTTTGAGGAACTGACAGACTGTTTGCTATGGTCCCGGCACCATTTTGCATTCTCTCAGCCATGTAGGAGGGTTCTGGTTTCTGTTCTGTCCTTACCAACACTTGGAATTTTCCATTTTCTTTTATTATAGCCATTCTAGTGGCTGTGAAGTAATATCTCATGATGGTCAGGGTTTTTTTAAGCATTAATTTTTTTTTAGTTGACATAAAATTCACACAACATAAAAGTAACCATTTTAAAACAAACAATTCATGCCATTTAGTGCATTCACAGTGTTATATAACCACAACCTATGTGTAGTTCCAAAATATTTTCATTACCCCAAAAGGAAACCCCATGCCTATTAAGCAGTTAGTCCTCATTGCTTTTCCCCTCAACCCCTGGCAATGACCAGTCTGCCTTGTGTCTCTGTGTATTCACCTATTCTGTATATTTGTTATAAATGGATCACACAGTATGTGATCTTTTATTTCTGATATCTTTCATTGAAGATACTGTTTTCCAGGTTCATCCATATTATAGCCTGTATCGTTGCTTCATTTCTTTTTATGGCTGAATAATATTCTGTTGTATGGGGATCCCACATTTTGTTTACCCGTTCATCTGTTGGTGGACATTTTGGTTGTGTCCACCTTACGGGTATTGTGAAGAGTGCTGCTGTGAGCATGTGGGTACAGATGTTTGAGTTTTCAGTTCTTTGGGGTATGTACCCAGGACCCAGAGATAATGACCCAAGCCAAAGGCAGCCGCTTAACCGACTGAGCCACCCTGGTGCCCCATCCTTTCATATTCTTGATAATACCCTTCTGTTTTCAGAGGTTTTCGAATTTGGTGGAGTCCAATTTATCTATTTTGTCTTCTGTTGCTTATGCTTTTGGTGTCATATCTAAGAATTCTTTGCCAAATCCAAGGTTATGAATATTTGCCCCAAAGTTTTCTTCTTTTCTCTTACATTTTAGTTGGTAATCCCATTTGATCCTAGTTTGTATATATAGAGTGATATAAGGGTCCAGGTTCATCTTCTGCCTGTGTTTCCCAATTGTCCCAGAGACTGGTTTTGTTTTTGTTTTTGTTTTTTTCCCCACCATTAAATGGTCTTGGTATCCTTATCAAAAATCATTTAGCCATAGATGCATGGGTTTATTTCTGGACTCTGTTGTATTTCAGTGGTCATCTATATGTCTGTCCTTATGCCCAGTATTACACTGTTATGATTACTATAGTTTTAAAGTAGTAAGTTTGAGAAGTGTGAGTCTTCCAACTTCATTTTTGTTTTTCAGTGTTTTGGCTCTTCAATTCCATATGAATTTGAGGATCAGATTTTTCATTTCTGTCAAAGAAAGGCCATTAGAGCTTCAATAGGGATTGCACTGCATCTGTAGATCACTTTGGGTAGAGTATTAGGGTTCTCCAGAGAAATAAAACCTGTGTGTGTGCACATGCACATGTGTGTGTAGAAAGATAGATTGTTTTTATAAGGAATTGGCTCTCACTGGGATGGAGGCAAGCAAGTCCCAAGATCTGCAGGGTTTGTTGGCAAGCTGGAGAATGAGGAGAGCCAATGGCTTAGTTCCAGCCTGAATCTGAAGGCCTGAAACCATAAGAGCCAATGGTGTAGTTCCTGACCAAAGGCCGGCAGGCTCAAAATCCAGAAGAGCTGATATTTCAGTTCAAATCCAAAGACAGAAGCAAAGCCGATGTCTCAGTTTGAAGGCAGTCAGATAGAAAGAATCCTCCTTACTTGGAGGTGAGTCCACCTTTTTGTTTTGTTCTGGCCTTTGACGGATTGGATGATGCCCACCCATACTGGGGAGGACAATGTGCTTTACTCAGTCTGCCAATTTTTATTTATTTAAGTAATTATTTATTTTTATCTATTTTTGGAAGATTTTACTTATTTATTTGACAGAGAGAGAGAGAGATCACAAGTAGGCAGAGAGGCAGGCAGAGAGAGAGGGGGAAGCAGGCTCCCTGCTGAGCAGAGAGCCCCACTTGGGGCTCGACCCCAGGACCCTGAGATCATGACCTGAGTTGAAGGCAGAGGCTTAACCCACTGAGCCACCCAGGTGCCCCATTCTGCCAATTTATATGCTAATCTCTTCCAGCACCCTTACAGAAGCCTGTAGAAATAATGTTTGACTGAATATCTAGGCACTCCACTGTCCTGTCACATTAACACATAAATTAACCAACAAGTAGTATTGCGGTTATAACAGTATTAAGCCTGCTAATCCACGTATATAGACTTGTTTTGGAGCTAACAAATGTCTTGCTGCTTAATTGTGTCTTCTTTAATCTCAACAATTGTTTTATAGTTTTCAGTGAACAAATCTTTTACCTCCTTGGTTAAATTTATTTCTGGGTATTTTATTCTTTTGAATGCTATTGTAAATGGAATTACTTTTTAAATTTCCTTTTTAGATTGTTTATCATTGTTGTATGGAAACACAACAGATGTTTCTGTGTTAATCCTGTACCTTGCAACTTTGATGAATTCCTTTATTAGCTCCAATTTTTCTTGTGAATTCTTTGGGATTTTCTATTTGTAGGACCATGTGATCTGTGAATAGAAATAATATTACTTCCTTCTTTCTTATTTGGATGCTTTTTACTTCTTTTTCTTGCTCTGGCTAGAGCTTCCAGTATGTTGAATAGCAGTGGTGAAAGCATACATCCTTCCCTTTCTTGCTGATCTTAGGGTGAAAGCTTTCAGTCTTTTGCCATTAAGTGTGAGTTTTTCATAGCTAGCCTTTATCTTGTTGAGGAGTTCCCTTTTATTCCTAGTTCTCTGAGGGTCTTTAAAATGAAAGGATGTTAGATTTTGTCAGCTGGTTTTTTTATACATCAATTGAGATTATTGTGTCTTTTTCTCCCTTGTTCTATTATTGTGGTACATTACATTGATTGATTTTCTTACACTGAACCACTCTTGCCTTTCTGGGTTAAATCCCACTAGGTTATGGTATGTAATACCTTTAATATGCTGTTGATTCAGTTTTCTATTTTTTTTGTTGTTGTTGTTGAGAGTCTCCTTCATTTTTGAGAACAGTTTTGCTAGATATAGGATTCTTAGTTGATTTTTTTTCATTCAGTCCTTTGAAGATGTCATGCCATTATCTTTTTTTTCTATGCCATTGTCTTCTGTCCTCTATGACTTCTGACAAGATGCCAACTTTACTCATTTTTTTTTTCAGATTTAGTTTATTTATTTCATAGAGAAAGACAATGAGAGAGGGAATACAAGCAGGGGAAGTGGGAGAGGGAGGAGCAGGCTCCCCGCTGAGCAGGGAGCCCAACACGGGGCTCGATTCCAAGAACCCAGGATCACGACCCGAGCTGAAAGCAGATACTTAACAACTGAGCCACTCAGGTGCCCCCCCCCAACTTTACTCTTATTAAGGAAATCTTTGTGGAGTAGCTTCTCTTTTGCTGATTTCAGATTTTTCTCTGTTTTTCCAGTTTGATTATAATGCATATTAGTGTGGATTTCTTTGAGTTTAGCTATATGGTGTTGAGCTTCCTGGATGTGCAGATTAATATTTTTCATTAACTGTGGGAAGTTTTTGTCTGCTATTTCTTCACATATTCTTTTCAACCCTTTCTCTCCCTCCTCTCCCTTCCAGAACTCCCCTAATGTATATGTTGGTGTGATTGATGATGCCCCACGGGTCTTTGAGGCTCTGTTCATTTTTCTTTGTTTTATTTTCCCTTCTGTAACTTAGACTGGGTAAACTCAGTTGGGTCATCTTCAGAGTTCTTTCTTCCGCCTGCTAAGTTCTGGCCCCTGTTGTGAGTTTTTCATTTCAGTTATTGTGCTTTCCAACTCCAGAGTTTCTGTTTTGTTCATTTAAAAAAATTTATCTTTATTGATACTCTGTTTTGTGGGCCATTGTTCTGATGGTTTCTTTTATTCTTATTCTCTGGCCATGGCTTCCTTTATCTTTTGAATACATGTAAAATAGCTGATTTAAATGTGTATAAGTCCAATGTCTGGGTTTCCTCCTGGAGTTTCTATTTCTTGCTTGTTCCCCTGTGTAGGGGCCATACTTCTGTGTTTCTTTGCATGCTTTGTAATTTTTTTAAAAATTGGACATCTTTAATATTATAATATGGCAAATCTGGAAATGAGATTCTCCCTCTTCCCCAGGATTTGTTGTTATAGTTGTTCGTATAATGAATTCTTGAGCTACGATTGTATAGTCTATATTCTTTATCATGTGTGGTCATTGAAGTCCCTGTTCCATTAGCGTACTCGTCAGCTAGTGATTGGACGCAGATTTCCTTAAGTGCCTACAACCAAAATTATCTCCCAGTCTTTTCAGATGGAGTCTTTATGAGTGTTGGAGTATGCTTTCAACACATAGCTGGGCAGTCGACAGCTCTTACTTACCATTAACTTTCTCTGTGCAGAACCTGAAGGTCAGCCAGAGGCTTAAGGTCTTCTCAGGTCTTTCCTGAGTATGCACACAGGCCTGGGCATTTGTGTGGCCTTCTAGATTCCCAGAAACACATTGGAGCTTGTCAGAGCCCTTTTTCCCAGCTTTTCTTCTCAACATGTTGGTTAATCTGTTGTTTCCCTCAGGTATTACTGATGGTTCCAGGCAGTGGCGACTAATAAATTTGCCCTGGAATGTTTTCAGGAACCACCCCCCTCCACCACCACCAACACCCGTAGCCACCTCAGCATCGGGAGAGTTCTGAGTTAATTGAGGTAAAGCCAAGTGCTCTGAGTTGGTTTTCTAGGTAAGTCAAAACAAACCACTGAAATTCTCTGCAGATGAGGTCTGTTCATCTCCCACTACCCCTCCACCTCCTGCCGATACCAGTCCTGTGATCACAGACTGTTACCCTCCAGGCCACTGTCCTGGCGCCTGGGGTCAGGATTGGGGAAAATGCCACTGCGCTTATTCTTCTCATCAAGATTCAGCAGGTTTCTCGGGATTAAATGTTCCTCTGACTGCTCACTAGTTTCCAAGGTCCCAAGGAAGTTGTGTCTGATGGGTTTTGCCAGGTTTTTTTCCCATGCTTTTATTGAAGGATAGACTTTTGGAGTTTCTTACTCAGCCATTTTCACTGATTCTACTCATTAGTCTGTTTTTAACGCTGTGACCAACTTTGAGTTTGCCTAATTTATGTACACGTGATTTCAGAAAGGATTTAAGATGGCCTAGGGAGGTGAACAAGATAAAAGGTAAATTATTTTTCGTATTTGTTTTGTACCTGTTGGTTAGAGGGCATTCTGGTAAAAACTGTGCCCTCCCGTGTTGCTCCTGAAAACATGGTCCTGCAGATGGAAGTTTTGCTTCCTTTGGTGACCGTGAGGTCTCTACCCTCTCTCTTACGTAGACGGAAGGGAGTCTGAAGTAGATTCACTCCATGGTATCTCTATCTGCATGACTTTGTAGATGGCCTCAAGGTGATCACCACATTACTCTCCAGCTTTAGGAAAGCTCATGATTGTCAGCCTCTGAATTGATTATGAAAAATTTGCCTCCGATGGTGGTTTTTCCAAATCCAAACTCCCTTTTCCTTGGGACACAATAGGTGGGTATTTGTCTTAAGACATCTTTCCTGTTGTCCTAGTTGTTTTAGGAAGTGATTAGATTCTCACACTTTAAATCAGAACTGACTTTTCATAGTGACAATTGATGGCTGGTAGGATCATCAATAAACCTGAGAGTATTCATCTGTCCACCAGTCCTGGCACCTGCTGAGGTGTCTAGTTCCTGCTTTCCCTGTGTCAGCTGAGGCCCACGTCGGCCATCTCACTGATACAGAAGGTCATGGGGCGACCCCTGGGCCCCACTCAGGATTCATGTCAAGTCTGGGTTCTGACTTGAATAGCTCTTGTTTAGGAAGAATGTTTTCCTTGAGCACAGTGAATCTATTTGACATAGTGGCTTATTTGCTAGTTTTATTTCAACATAAGATTCTTCTTTCGAAAATGATTTTGTAATAGAATTAGAGGTGCTTTCTATTTTGGTTTCATATATGCTGTTGTCCCTTTTTCATCAGCACCACCTATAAGATAATCTGAATATTTTTCAAAGGCCAAGATATGGATAAATTTGACTACATTAAAACTAAGAACTTCTCTTCATTAAAAGACATAAAGTTAAAGCCATCCACAAACTGGGATTGACAGGTGTAGGTTTAGCAGTCAGAATATGTAGGTAAACCCCACGAATCAGTATTGTAAAAGATAATAGCCCAATTAAAACATGGCAGAGAGACACAATCAGCATTTCACGGAAGGAAAAGCATAAGCGGCCTATGAGCTCATCAATATATGAAAAGATTTTAAACCTTTTTAATCATCAGAGTAAGAAAACAGAGACCGTTGTACCTGCTAGGTTGGCAGAACCCAAGTGTTGGTGAGGATGTGGATTAACAGAAACATTTATGCTGCTCTGCTTTGGAGAGCACTTTGGCTCTCACTTGAATGTTGGCGGTGCATTCCACCTCAGCGGTTCCTCTGGACGCTAGATGTAGAGTCACCAGCAGGGGCTGGCAGGCTCTTTCTGTAAAAGGCAAGATGGTAAATAGTCTAGGCTTTATGACCACATACAGTCTTGTCATACAGTTGCCTTTGTTTCATTTGTTTGTTCAACCCTTTAAAAATCTAAAATGCATTCTTGGCTCAAGGAAGTAGGCAATAGGTAGCCGTAAGCCAACAAAGGTCGGCTACTGGCTAGATTTGACTCACAGACTTCACAGATTGCTGCGATCTAGAGCACAGAGCCTAGAGAGGCTTACACGAGGGCCTCAGAGCAGATGTGCCGGGATATTGAGAGCACGCTTTCTGTAATAGCAAGAACGTGCTACTATGATCAGAAAATGGCCAGGTCACCTGTGGAATGAATGAAGTGTAAGTACCACACACAGCAGCACGGTGAGAGCTGATAGTGCTGACGGCAGAGGGGACGTAGGCTGTGATGGCATTCTATGAGATTAAAAACAGGCAAAAGTATATTGCTTAAGAAGAAAAATATATATGATAGCAAGAGAATCACAGATGTGAAGTTTAGGCTGACCTCTGGAGAGAAGCAGGACAACGGCTGAGGAAGCACACAGGGAGGTGGTGGCTGGTAACCATGCAGTGGATTCTGGGGCTTTTTTTTGTTGTTGTATTCTTGCCTTTCCGGTGTTTTGTACGTAATCTTTATTTTATTTTATTTTATTTAAGGAGGCTCCACACCCAACTTGGGGCTTGAGCAACCCTGAGATTAAGAGTCACGTGCCCTGGGGCACCTGGGTGGCTCAGTGGGTTAAAGCCTCTGCCTTTGGCTTGGATCATGACCTCAGGGTCCTGGGATCGAGCCCCGTATTGGGCTTTCTGCTCAACAGGGAGCTTGCTTCCCCTTCTCACTCTGCCTACTTGTGATCTCTCTCTGTGTCAAATAAATAAGTAAAATCTTTAAAAAAAAAAAAAAAAAGTCACATGCACTATTATCTGAGCCAGCCAGGTGCCTCGGGCACACAATCATCTTTTTGATGTGTCAAATATCACCTAATACATTTTTTTGAAGGAAGGAAGGATACCAGCTGGGGAGGTCTTAGAATGCACCCAGGCGTCCTCCCCGAAACACTACTTTGTGTGCCAGAGCTATGCTGGGCTGCCCGCCTGGGAGGAAAGCACATGGCTATCTAGCAGCTCCTGGGGGTAACCGCCAGTGCAGCCCTTGAGCTTCAAAGAGAATGCCCAGGAGGAGGCCCTTCTTTGTTCCGTCATAGTAGTGAGTTCGCTGGCACCGAGTGCCTGCTGTTCCTTCCCCGTTGAAAAGACCTTGACACTCATGTCAGAAATCACTCGACCACCACCATGAGGGATTATTTCTGGACTCTCAGTTCTCTTTCATCGATCTGTATGTCTAAAGCCAGTACCACAGTGTCCTGAATAATTTGTAGTGAGTTTTGGAACAAGGAGGTGTGAGTCTTCCAGCTCTGTTCTTTGTCGAGATTGTTTTGTCTATTCTGGGTCCCCTGAATTTCCATCTCCCTTTTAGGTTCCGCTTATTAATTTCTGCAGAAAGAACCAGCCAGGACTGTAATAGGGGTCAAGACACATCTGATCGGTTTGAGCAGTGTGGCCATCTCATTAGGTGTCGAGTCGTCCAGCCCATGAACACGGGATGGCTTCCCGTTTATGTACATCTCTGATGTTTCTCAACAGTGTGTGTAATACTCAGTATACATATGTTGCCCTCCTTTGGTTACCTGTATTCCTGGATATTTTATTCTTTTTGATGCTATTATAAATGGATTGTTTTCTTCATTTCATTTTTGGATCGCTCATTGCTAATGTGATGAAATACAATTCATTTTTATATATCAATCTCTTATTCTGCAACTTTGCTGAATAAGTTTATTAGTTCAGCCCGTTTTTAGTTGATTCCTTTGTGAGTTGTATATGTAGGGTGATGTCATCTGAAAATAGAAATAGTTTTACTTCTTCCTTTCCAATCTGGATGCCTTTTATTTCTTTTTCTTATATTGCTGAGAAGGGGCTTTTAAAACAAGGCTTGGGGCTGCCTCAGTAAGATGGGGAAACAGCCCCATCCTTGTGAGACCGCCCGGCCACTCTTGGCAGGAGGACGTGTCTTCTGTGTACACAGTGCAGACAGACTCAGCATGAAATATTATAGTGACGCCTGATGGTGCTAGGACTCTTAGGGCTAGTATCTGCCTTCCACGTGGAGAGCAGCGAGGCCCTGAGGATCAGTGCTGTGCCCAAGGATGCACCTCGGGGAGGGACACTGGGGCAGCCTTACCACCCGGGCCTCGCAGTGCCAGATGTCCGGCCTGGCTGGTTCCTCCCCCGGAATGCCTGACCCCACGTGCCCCCCTCAACCCCCGCGACCGCCTAACAGTGCTGTGTCTGCTGCTGCTCCTTCCTGTCCTCCTCCGCTGGAATTGAGCTGATGCCACCAGTCCAACTCATGAAGCCCCGATCTCCCCACAACCAATGTGATATCTTTCTCTTTTGAAGATCTGCAGCCCTTTGTAACTCCCCTTCTTACATCCTGTGCTTGTTGACCCATGAGGAGCGCTCCCCTCCTCATGACTCCCTCAGAGCCAAGGATGGGGACAGTCTCCTTCATCCCTGTGTCCCTGATGTGTGAGGCACAGAGCTGTGTATATTGTAGCTGCCCAATTGTATTTGTTGAAATAAAATGTGGTTGGTTTGGCAATGTTGGCAGAGTCGCTCTCCTGGAGAAAGGTTCTCCCACCCATGTAGAACAGTGGTGGGCGTGCCCCCCGGCCGGCACCCCCGGGCTGAGAGTCCTGGTGTCTGTCCCATGGTGTAGCCAGCAGCACTCTTTCGGAAACACTGTTGAGGCTGAAAGAAAGTGGGAACTGTCAGTATTTGGGTGAAATAGGCTCTTGTCCTCTAAAATAATATTTGTTTAATAGTTTAGTAAATGTTGGGAGGAAATATGTAACGTATAACCTTTTAGGAGTGTTTAGCAGTGACTCCAGTACCATAGAACGCACATCACCTTTGACCCAGCAGTTCTTTTTTTTTTTTAAGATTTATTTATTTATTTGACAGAGAGAGAGAGAGATCACAAGTAGACAGAGAGGCAGGCGGGGTGGGGAGGGGGGAAGGTTCCCTGCTGAGCAGAGAGCCCGATGCGGGGCTCGATCCCAGGATCCTGGGATGCCTGAGCAAAAGGCAGAGGCTTTAACCCACTGAGCCACCCAGGCACCCCTGACCCAGCAGTTCTGTTGCTGTGTAGTTGCCTAAACGTGCAAAGATAGGAGTGTTCACTGCGGGTTATTCATGATAGCAAAACGTCAGGAGCGCCTGGGTAGCTCAGTCAGTTGAGCGTCTGACTCTTGGTTTTGGCTCAGGTCATGATCTGTGGTCAATGGAGAGTCTACTTGGGATTCTCCCTCGCCCTCTGCCCCTCCCCCCATTCATGCTCACACCCTCTCGTGCACTCTAAAAGAAGTCGTTTTTAAAAAATAGCAAAACATCAAGCCTAAGTCTCTCTGTTAGTGGAACTCGTTATATAAATTATGGTAAACCATCCCGTGGAGTGCTATATGCTACCCTACAAAGTAATAAAGTAGATCTGTGTATGCTGATATTTATTTGACAGAGAGAGAGACATCTAGAGAGGGTACAGAAGCGGGGGGCTGGGGAAGAGGGAGAAGCAGCCTCCCCACTGAGCAGGGAGCCCGTTACAGGGCTCGATTCCCAGGACCCTGGGGTCATGACCCGAGCCGAAGGCAGACGCCTAATGACTAAGCCACCCATGCGCCCCCCAAAGGAAGCTGCTGATTAACCTGCATGTGTGAAACAGTTTGTGTGGAGGGAGGAAGAAGACATGTTTTCTTTGCACGCATTTGCCGTCTCTGGAAGTCTCTAGGCTCTCGGAGAACTCCAGAAGAGAGCATCTGCCTCTGGGTATTTACAGTCCGGGGATCTGGTCCTTATTCTCTGTACTTTACACCCCTATGTTTCGGTTGTTTGTTGTCTTCTCCACAGGCACGGACTGTTACAATATAAAGGAGAGTCTTTCCGTGCTCCCCCACGTGGCTGCCACTGACCACAGCTTTGAGTCCTATACTATACGCTGCTCTATGTAAATGTCACAAATTAACCAAACCCAAATGGAGCCATTTTGAACAGTTACTTTATAATATTTTTGTTTAGATTTTAAGTTGAGATACAGTTCTCATACTGTAAAATTCATCTCTTTCGAGGGTCTGGTTCAGCAGTGGGTTGTAGGCGCCCATGCCCGTTGGCCAGCTCCCACGCCCTCCATGCCCTCAGGAGGAAACCCCGTACGCATAAGCACATGCTCCCCTCCCCCAGCCCTGGCAACCTGCTTTCTGCTTTCTGTCGCTATCGATTTGCCTGTTCTGGACATTTCATGTTTAGACCATTTGCTTACGCTTCTTTTTCCTCCCTTGTGAATATAAGGTAGAGGAGGTCTGGCGTCTCTCTGTTTCCTACAGCCCAAGCACTGCGGGGCGTCTTTCCCGCCTTCCCTGAAGGCTCGTTCTCGCAGCCTAGTTCGGGAATGGGCCATGCGTGGGACGAGATGCAGGGATGCTGGGTAGGGTTGTTAGAGGCCCCAGTGGCCCACTGCAGAGGTGCCCACGTCGGCACCCTGCGTCACAGGGAAGTCCGCACAGACCTGCTGGCCTCAGGCTGCCCTCCGCCCGTCAGCATGGGGCTGCTCTGATGTTTTCTTTGATGTGCCTGAGATACAGTTTGCATCTGTTCACTTATGTTAAGTAACATACAAAAACAAAAGATCCCAAACTGGATTCCCTACTTGTTTATATGGAGTATGACATGTTACGGGTAAATTAATATTATTATTATTATTATTATTTTAAAGATTTATTTGACAGAGAGGAGAGAGATCACAAGTAGGCAGAGAGGCAGGCAGAGGGGGAGGGGGAGCAGGCTCCCCGCTGAGCAGGGAGCCCGATATGGGGCTCGATCCCAGGACCCTGAGATCATGACCTGAGCTGAAGGCAGAGGCTTAACTCACTGAGCCACCCAGGTGCCCCAATGAATATTTATTATTAGTTTGATCCAAAGGTAATTGTCTCTTAGGTTTGAAATAGGAATTTACCTTTAAAGAATCAAATATTTCACTTTTGGGGGGAAGAGTTTTATTTGTTTGAGAGAGACAGAGAGAGGGAGCACAAGTGGTGGGGAGAGACAGAGGGAGAAGCAGGCTCTTCACTGATCAGGGAGCCCGACCAGGGGCTTGATCCTGGGACTCTGGGCTCATGACCTCAGCCGAAGGCAGACACTTAACTGAGCCACCCAGGTGCCCCAGGAATCAGATATTTCTCATTAAAAACTGTTTATTGAACATATAGCTTCCTACACACTATTGGCTAAGATACTAAACCAAAGTCGTAAGTCGCTTATAATCTAAGAAGGGGTTTTCAAGGCTGGAAGCTCCAAGACCAGATCCACAAGCTGGAGAGTTTTCTTTTCCTGTCATAGGAACACAGCTTGGTGCTGGTGACTCAGACCCTGCCTTCCCCTCTGTTAGCTCAGCAAATGTGTGC
Source organism: Nasua narica (assembly GCA_028533885.1). Classification (NCBI taxonomy): domain Eukaryota; kingdom Metazoa; phylum Chordata; class Mammalia; order Carnivora; family Procyonidae; genus Nasua; species Nasua narica. The sequence goes on from CM052797.1 coordinate 124,021,450, forward strand.
CGGGGATCTTCTGCCCATCGGGCACTATTCTAGGTTCCTGGGATTGGTCTCTCAACCGAACCCGGGTCTCCAGGGAGCTTACGTTCTGCCCCAGGAGAGAGACAATTAACAAGAAGCATGTGGAATTAGAAGGTGGAAAGTGCCATGGAAAAGACACAGCAGGGCAGAGCGGGTCTGGTGAGTGGGGTTGGCAGGGAGTGACCCCAGAGTGTCTGCAGAAGCCCGGGCCGGCCGTGGAGAGTGGGAGCGGGTCACTCAGGCCAGAGCTGGCACGGCCACTTGGCCGCGGGTCGGCTCCTGGTCACCCGTTTTCTCTGACAGGCAACGTAAGCCCCAGGCACCTCGCCACTTGGCATCTTAATGAACAGGATTCTGGTCCGCAAATTGGTGCGCAAAGGGCTGCTGGCCTTTTGAGGTCACTTTGAAAGCTTTTTTTGTTTTCGTAAGTGGATTTCGCAGGAGGCTCCCACTCTTTGCCGCAGTGATGTTCTATTTTATTAAAACTAGCCCGAGTGCGGCTAGAACAGCAGTTCATTTGTCCGTCAGATGTTAGGCTGCTGGCGTTGTGCCCAGCCGTGAACCGTCCACGCTTCCGGCCTCATCGAGAGCAGGATAAGGCGGCGCGGGGCCCACGGCTCCGGAGGGTGCGCTCTGCAGCCAGCTTGCCGCGGCCTGGGGTGACGGGCGGCTCCCCGCTTCAGCCGCGCCGGGTGCTGAGGACAGAAGGGAAGGGGGTGAGAAGGAGGAACTTGGCCCTTCTTTTTGTAAGGAGCAGAGGTAAATGGACTGAGCAAGAACACAGTGTAGTGCAGAGAGACCCGGTGAGCTTTGAGAGCTGTCCCTCCGCAGGGTCACGAGCTGCTGGGTCCAGGAGCCGCGCGTTCGGCCTGGAGCTGGGAACTTGCAGGCGGGAACGGCCCTCTGCGTACCTGTCACCGCCAAGGAGGAGCGCTGCCCGTGTGGGCCCCTAGGCCGTCCGGCGCCCGCGTCCCCTCCGCCAGCTGCGCCCCGGGCACGGGCACGAGAGGGGCCTCTCTGCTGCCAGTCCCTGCGGGTGCATCCCGAGGGCGGCGGGGGCGACGTGTGGCCGGGCCCGCTGTGGTCGGGGTGAGCGACGCCGCTCCGGGCACAGGCTCCACAGCGTTGCCATCGCCGTGTGGCAGGCCATCCGAGTGCCGTCACGGGACTGCCACCGGCAGCGAGGAGAACAAGAAATAAAACCGGCTGAGAACGACTGTTGCTTTGGCCGAAATATCAGAATGAGGCGTCGAAGTTTTAAGTTTGCAGCCAAGTAGTCCCTGCGCCTCAGAGAACCTGATGACACAAACGGTACCCTCTGGAAGGCTTTCGCCCAGTCACGTCCACGGTGGTGTTTGGCTGACGGCAAACGGGAAGCCGCACGTTCGCTCGCGTCTGGCCCGCGTCCCGCAGTGGGGTCGGCAGGGTTCCCGCGCGTCACTCAAACCGAGGAAGCCCTGCGGCTCTCGGGCACCTGTCCGTCCCAAGGCCACGTGTCCTCTCCGCGCGGCACGACGGGCTAGCGTCTCTCTCCTTACTGTTGTCTCCCCCACAGAACTTCTCCGCCCTGAGATGGAGCCGAGCAAGAAGCTGGACGCCCCCGGCCCGCTGCCCACCAACCCCCCGCTGAAGCTGCACCCCGACCGCGGCGCCGCCGGCGCCGCCGTCCTCGTCCCTGAGCAGGGGGGCTACAAAGAAAGGTTTGTGAAGGCCGTGGAGGACAAGTACAAGTGTGAGAAGTGCCACCTGGTGCTGTGTAACCCGAAGCAGACCGAGTGCGGACACCGCTTCTGCGAGACCTGCATGGCCGCCCTGCTGAGGTAGGCCCGCCGCCCGCCTCTCCAAGCCGCGCCTCCTAGGGGTTAACCGCTCTGAAGAAGCTCAGGTCACATTCTCGGGGCCTTGCCTGTGAGTCACTTAGGGAAATGCGGTCGAAGCTCTTGCCTGAATTTTCCAGGGTTCTGGGACCCGCAGCCTGGACTGGCCAGCCCCGTCCCACAGATTTCTGTCTCCTCCCCCCCAGGGACCCCCCGATGTGCCCACCACCTGGCCCTGTGCCAGTGTCCCCTCTCTGTGCGGGTGACGGGGGAGCCCTGGAAGGGCAGGGGCTGAGGAGGACTGGCCAGGTCCCCGCCTGGCGCGGAGCCCTGGGAAGCCCTCGTCGGCTAAGTCGGTGTCAGGTTAGAGTCACAGAGGGAGTCTGGGAAGCAGGCCGGAGTTTACCGGCACACACAGCATTGTCCAAGAAAGCATGTTGCTTCGTCCCCCAGGATTTTCTCGGCATGGCGCTGGGCACGGGGGTCACAGCAGGATGCTGGGTCAGGCACAGGGCCTGGGAAGGCCGCCCACTTCTCCTCCTGATTCACCACTGAGAGCACAGCCCTTGGTGATGGCACTGCAGGCAGCCTCCCTCCCTGTCATCCGCCCCCCGGGTCCTTCGGGCTGTGGTCTTATCCACTTATCCGAACAGTGAGCCCAGCCTCCCCTGCCTTGTGGCTGAAATGACTCTGAGTCAAGCTTAGTGATAGCTGAGCAGACTCAGCCTCCGCTCTTCCTTACCGTGCAAGCCCGAACGCTGGGCTCCGTGCAAGCCTGAACGCTGGGCTGGGCTGTGCAGGGCTGCTGGCCGTGGGCCTGGGGCTGGGGCCGGTCCCCAGAGCTCCTCTGGTCGCCCTCCTTGTTCTGCCCTCGGCTCTCCCCCTGCCCCCCGTTTGTGCAGGTATCAGGGGATCCCACCCAAATGCGGCTCAGGCCTAGGGTCTGGGGATGTGAAAAGAGTCGTATGATGAAGGCGGGTTAGCCCAAGCTTCCTATTAGTCTAGTCGGAATGAAAGCTTTGACTTAGAAACATTAATTTCGTCCACTGTCAGCCCTCCATTCTCCGGCCCAGCCCCCAGGTTTGTGAAGCCTCCCCAGTCTGCCCAGGGCTCCTGTGGGCATGTGTCCAACCCTGCGGGGACATTTGTCCCTGAAGCCTCTGCCAGCCTTCCTGTCCTGGACTCCTGGAGCCCTTGGCTGTCTAGGGCAGGGGCCATGGACCTGTGAAGTTTGAAAGGGCTCAAACTTCATTTTATTTTTAATCTCTAGGAGGTGGTTTCCAGCACAAGATGGGGCTAGAATCGAGAGTCCAAGAAAGGGCAGCTTAGGAGCAGGGGCTCTTGTCCTGTGTCTGGGGGCAAGAACGATGTGGTGGACGAGTGCTTTCCATAGGTGGGGTCAGTGTTAAATTCTCCGGTTAACTGTGGAATTGCATTGGCTTTTCTGCTGTGAAGGAACATAACTTTTGGAGAAAGTACTGGCTGTTTTTAGAAAGCAAGACCGTCTGCAGGCCTTCCTAATCAGCTGGGGACGCTCACAGCACAGAGCCGCTCACAGAGGGCTAGTTTTGGTTTCTGAAATAAAACCTCACTTTTGATTGAAAGGGGCTTTCCAAGAGGGACTGATGTAAGCTGTGCTGCGTAAAAACTTCCTTAGGAAAAATTACCATTAAAAAAATTGAGCCCTTCTCTCCTGTGGCTTCGTATTTGAACCCGGTTCACTGTGGCATCCTGGAGCTCTGGCCGCTGCCGTGAACCTTGCACAGCGGGTTGACCATAAAGGTTCAGGTGAGAACAGGACTTCCGCTCTATCTAACGTGTTCATGGTGTGTTTTCCCCTCAGCTCCTCAAGCCCAAAATGTACTGCGTGTCAAGAAGGCATCATTAAAGATAAGGTATTCTTGGGATTTTAATAAATGACTTTGTCAAATGCTTCGGCCCTGCCTGGCCCGTGCTCTGTGCCCCGTCCTCTCGGGCTTTCCCCCAGACGGCTGGGGTTCGGCTGGTCTCGGGAGTTCAGCGGGATTCGCTCTCTGCCTGCCCCCTTTGCACCGCCTCCCAGTCATTAGACGGGTGTGGGATTTCCACCCTCCCCGCGCCGCGTGATTACCTGTACCCGAGAGAGCTCTCTGGCATGCGGACTCGCAGAGGGGGCCTCAGGGGGCCGCCCACCAGCTTCCCTCCTGGGGCTCTGATCCCCCCGCCCCCTGCCCCAGAGCGGTGTCTCTGCTCATCTACGCCCTGCCAGACCCCGCCAGGCACACTTTTAGTTTGAAATGAGTCATTCTTAAAGTACTTAAAATATCAATAAAAATGTGTGGTACCAATATTTTGATTGATGAACACAGCAGTTTTTTAAATTGTACAATTAAATTCCTGCTCTGGGGTTTTGTGTCCAGAGCACTTTGCAGATTGGGTTTGTGGTCAGGGCAGCGCAGGCGAGTGCAGGGATTTGAGGGTCCGGGCAGTAGGGGCCCCTCTGCTGCTGGAATTAGGGCGCCTCGTGTAACTCCTCCGGGCAGCTTAGAGACGGAACTGGCACCGTGCACGTCCCTTATCTTCCTCTTCCTCGGGGCTTACCTGCTGCTGCAGGCCGCACTCCGTCAAACGGAGGAGCTCATTTCTAAGAAGACAAGTCACCCGACTACCCCTAATCTTAGCATGGCCACTAACTCGTTCATGTGTGTCCGACCCCTGTGATCGAGGTAGAGGTTCAAACAACAGGCCTTGTCTGTCTCACTGTTCAGAATTATTATCCCTATTTCCCAATGGCATTAGTAAGTGGAGAAGAATTACTAGTTTTGTTGGAGCATCGTGAATGACACTGACTATTGTGTTGGCTCCTCATGGGAAAATGGGGCTTGGAGACCAAGATCTGCCCTCTACAGGTCACTGTCAGGCTTCAGGGTTGCAGTAAATCATCTCAGCTCTAAAATTCTGTACTTTCGGGGCACCTGGGTGGCTCAGTCGTTGAGCGTCTGCCTTCGGCTCGGGTCGTGATCCCGGGGTCCTGGGATCAAGCCCCACATTGGGCTCCTTGCTCGGTGGGAAGCCTGCTTACTCCCTCTGCAATTCCTCCTTCTTGTGTTCCCTCTCTCACTATGTCTCTCTCTGTTGAATAAACAAAAACAAAACAAAACAAATTTAAAATTCTGTACTTTCACTATTTTGACATTGCCAATCTTTGTTTTGTATCCATAAAGTTAAACTCAAATGACTTAAGAAACCTAATGCCACAAAAAGGAAGCTAATTTCCTACTGGCTAAAAATACCTATTTGGTGACTTTAGTGTGTTTTTAAAAAGGTCATATTTATGAAGGATTAGATTTGACTCCAAATACTTTATTTTTAACTCTTCAACAGCTGTTGATTCTATTTCTTTGCCTGTGGAGTTGAGAAAGGCATATTAAGATCCTGTCTATTTTTTCACTGTTACAGAGTGTTAGCATATAGGAGTTTCTTAGAAATGCCTGAAGACGAAGACAGTCTAGACTGTGTTGCTGGAAGGAATGAACCTCCTTGTTTTCTAAGGGAAAAATATAATTAAAGAAAGGTTTTCATTTTCAAAGGGAAGCATTTTCTTTTTTTAAATTTTTTTTTTAAAGATTTTATTTAAGTCAGGGGAGGGGCAGAGGGACAAGCAGACTCCCCATGGAGGAGAGAGCCCAATGCAGGGCTCAATCATAGGACCCTAGGGTCATGATCTGAGCCAAAGGCAGACACTTAACTGACTAAGCACCCAGGCACCCCTAAAGGGAAAGATTTTTCATTATTGGATTAACTTCAGTCACTGCAGTATTTATTTAAAAGAGGGGTTTTTTTTTTTTAGTAGCAGGCTAATACTGCCTCCTTTTCGGTGAAGAATGAGTTATGAGGGACATAACCTTAGGAGAAAGAACTAAAACAGATGTTTTACAAGCCGTCTGCAAGATAGGATCTTTTATAGTAGTTTTGTATTTCCTTTTTTTTTACGATTTTATTTATTTTATTTGACACAGAGAGAGATCACAAGTAGGCAGAGAGGCAGGCGGGGGGTGGGGGAGGAGGTTCCCTGCTAACCCAGGGCTCTGAGATCATGACCTGAGCCGAAGGCAGAAGCTTTAACCCACTGTGAGCCACCCAGGGGCCCCATCGTTTTGTATTTCTTTAGCAAGTGACTGAAGAGGCATTGGGTGATAGTGGGTTCTGCCCTTGTCCCTTGGTAGGCATATTCCACCCATGGCCACTGCACAGAGCTGGCTCCTGGAAGTCTCCAGAATCCAAATACGAACCTGGTCCAGGTCCTCCTCACCTTGAGATTATGTCAGAGTTAACTCGGAGTATCTGGATGCTGCAAAGTGATCTTTAATTATTTGGTCTAACTTGTTTTCAATCGGCTTATCTAATAAAAGATGGTAGTTAAGGTTGTATTATTTAAATTATGACTCTTAGTGGGAACATATCTTTCATTCTACTTTAGAAATTAGAAATTAAGATGGTCCTTAATGCCTTCTGATGTCCACTTAAGAGTGCTCTCCTGATCTTTTTAAAGTGGTTTTGCATTCTCTGAAGTAGCGGCATGTGGAGATTAAGAAATACTAATCCTCTGAAATACCTGCCTTCCCGCCTCAGGTGTTTAGGGATAACTGCTGCAAGAGAGAGATCCTCGCTCTTCACATCTACTGCAGGAACGAAGGGGAAGGCTGCACCGAGCAGCTCACACTGGGACACCTGCTGGTAAGTCATGGGGGGCTGTGCTCGGGGCTTACAGTAAGAAACAGAACTCCTTGGGGCGCCTCGGCGGCTCAGTCGGTCTTAGCATCGGACTCCTGATTTCAGCTCAGGTCACGGTCTCAGGGTGGTGACGTGGAGCATCCCCTGCCGCCCCCACCCTCGAGACCCGCCCTCACCCCCCACCCCACCTTGGCTCTGCGCTCAGCGGGGAATCTGCTTGAAATTCTCTTTCTTCCTCTGCCCTTCCCCCAATTTGCACACACTCGCTCTTTCTCTCTCTCTCTCAAATAAATAAATCTTTTTTAAAAAAAGGAAATATAACAGCCTGATCAGTGTGATATGGTACCCTAAGACCATGGTTACGTTGATTTTCAAAACACAACCAAACATGAAAGCAGTCCAAGCCACTGAGGTCCAAAATGTTATTTTTATGACATCATTGGCAGAATTGCCAACTGGTTTTTAAACACCCCCACCCTATTTAGAGTGGAAAGAAATCTGAACTGGTTTTTAATTTTGGAAGGCCCATTAAAACCTTCTCTCTTGGGGCGCCTGGGTGGCTCAGTCGTTAAGCGTCTGCCTCCGGCTCAGGTCATGATCCCGGAGTCCTGGGATCAAGCCCCACGTCGGGCTTCCTGCTCAGCGGGAAGCCTGCTTCTCCCTTCCACTCCCCCGCTTGTGCTCCCTCTCTCGCTGTGTCTCTCTCTCTGTCACATAAATAAATAAAATCTTAAAAAAAAAAGATCTTTTTTTTAACCATGAAATTCCACATAACTTTTATGGTTTTTTTTTTTTTTTTAATTAGTATCTTATTTTACCCTGGAAGCGTACTCAAACTGGAGTAAAACAAAGTCCTCAGTAGATAACCATTCTTTACCCAGGAAGGAGAGTTGACTTATTCCTTCAAAAGCAGTATAGTTTGGGTAATCACTAAATAGAATACAAAATTCATTGTCTCTCCATACATTTGTCACTCTTTGTGAAAAACGGGTCTAGCGGCCCCGGGCGGAAACACTTCTGGACACTAGAGTCTGGGCGATTCAGGTTGAATTTCTTTGCCAGTTAAGAACCTTGAAGTGTTTGTCTTACAGGTGCATTTAAAGAACGATTGCCAGTTTGAAGAGCTCTCGTGCGTCCGTGCTGACTGCAAAGAGAGAGTGTTGCGGAGAGACCTGCGCGACCACGTGGAAAAGGCCTGCAAGTACCGGGAGGCCACGTGCAGCCACTGCAAGAGTCAGGTCCCGATGATCACCCTGCAGGTGCGAGCCCCCACCTGCAGCTCCGTCCGAGCGTGACCGCCACAGAGTGCGCTTCAGACCCCTGTTCTAACAGGGGTAGAGAGAAGAGAGGAGGCAGTGGCCGTTTTCATCTGGCTTTAATTCAGAGTTAAGCTTTTTTGTTTTGCCCATTTTGATTTCTGTAATTAATATTTTCCTATTGCCTTAATTGACAATCATTTGGGATGCCAAAAAAAAAAAAAATGGAAGACTATCAAAAAAGGTAGAATTTTTCTCTTGTCCCAGGGAATGTCCTCAGAATCTTATTGGATTGCTCAATCTTTTAAGCAGCTCTGGGACATAATCATCACTTCAACAGGGCCATTCGTTCTGCAGCATCGAAGTGCAGCTGTCTGTCTTGGAGAGAGAAGAGAATTTCGCATTTTTCATGCCTTGATTATTTGGCATGGTTCTGTGTTGTGCACGTGTTAGAAATCAGATCCCTTATCTGTAAGTTAGAGAGAGATGTTCGGGGTGGAGGACAGACTTTAAAAACAATCAGTATTACAGTAACCCTCAAATATTTGTCCATTTCTTGCACAAATATTTCTTGAGTACCTACTGTCTGCTGGGCTCTGTTCCGGGAGCTGGGGGTCAGTGGTGAGGCTCACCTTCTAGGGGGACAAGTAGTTGACAGGCGAGTGTAGTGCGGGCCTGGTGATTTGTACTGTGAAGAAAAATGCACTAGCACCATGGGGAGAGGGGAGGTGAGGGCTGGCACCTTCGAGGCGGGCAGGGACTTGGCGTGGGAAGAGCCCTGAGCAGAGGGAGCAGCGAGGGGTGCCCAGGCTCTGAGATGGGCCGACTTGGCAGGTGGATTTCAGGAACTGTGAGAGGCGCAGAGGTGATGGGGAGCAGGGGAGAGGGTTGGGGCAGGCACTGGGCAGCCTTGAGCGAGGGGAGTGAGGTCAGAGTTCCCCGCCAGGTGCAGCACTCTGGCAGGGGTGACAGGTGGACATGGGGTGAGAGGAAACCATGGGGGTAAGGCAGTGCTGGTGCGCGCAGGAAGGGGGCGGGCGGAGCAGGTGCGCTGGGACGCACTGGGAAGGTAGAGCCCATGGCTTAAATATGCAGTATGTGTTAAGGATGATGCCAAGTCTGTGGCGGGATCAGCTGGACGGACCCGAGTGTTCTCTTGAGGTGGGGCTCCCTGGAGCGTAGCCGACTTGAGGGGAGGACAGGGCTGTGGTTGGGCTTCTGGTGCACCGTAACGAGTGGTCCCTGCCGCCTTGGGGACAGAGACCTGGGGCGCATGAATGCTTACAGACTGCTAAGGGGAGGTCGTCCAGCAGTGGCCAGGGTGGGAGGGTCAGCAGAGTGACGCTCCAGCGGCAGCGGGGGCTGGAGAGCATTTGTGTGAGGGCAGGAGGGGTGGGCGTTGCTGAGAGGCTGGGGCGCAGCCGGGGACGACCTATGCATTTGGCAGGACCGCGACCGAGGGGACCAAGACCAGAGACATACAGCCAGGGTGTCGGGGCCCAGGTGGTTTCTGGTGGATGTTCTGCAGCATTTATTGACCAAAATTTAGGGAAAGTTTTTGTTTTTCTGTATGAAATGTAAAGTACTCTACTTCATGAGCTACCTGTTTACCTTTGTACAACTTCCCTGTGCCTGTGATTTTCTTCACTTGTGAAGTCTTTTTCCTGTATGATTTCTGTAGACATTTCCAGTTTTTAAGGACTTTTAAGAACTGTGGAAAACAGGAATAGTGTTTGGCCTAACTGACTAATTCCTTCAGTAACTCAATTCAGAGGAATGAGACACAGATTTAGTGAGGAATACTGTACCCTTTACGTGTTGGTATGCTGCTGTCAAGTTATACTTTGCTTCTTGCAAAAACCAGTTATCTTTATTTGCAGAATAGAATCCACAAAGTAATTTCTTTCGAGAAAGAATTAGAGAGTGTGTCAGTTAGACACTATATAAGTAACTGGCTGTGAACTCCAAATTAGGCTGTAAAGGGACAGGGTTTTTTTTTTTTTTTTTTAAGATTTTATTTATTTATTTGACAGAGAGAGACACAGCGAGAGAGGGAGCACAAGCAGGGGGAGTGGGAGAGGGAGAAGCAGGCTTCCCGCCGAGCAGGGAGCCCAGGACTCCGGGATCATGACCTGAGCCGGAGGCAGATGCTTAATGACTGCGCCCCCCAGGCACCCCAACAGACTGATTTTAAAGTAACAATGTAAGGGCTCACCTCCCGCAGGTCACCGTGGTGACCCCTCCCTGACAGCAGGGAGGACTCCTGTCCTGTCGGGCCTGGCATGGGGTTCCTGGGTCTCCTCCTGTCAGCTAGGGGCTTAGTCTCATCCTGTCCTGCCGTGGGCTTCTTTTTAGGAAGAGCAGGCATCTCAGAGGCATGTCTACAGCCCAGGTGGCCCTGACATCCCCACGTTTCCTATGTTTGATGAAGGGCGTCAGGTACTCCGGGGGTTGACGAGATCCAGACTGATAAAGCTCCGGGGCCCTGGCCCGTTACAGCCCGTACGAGAATTTCTGTCCTACATTTAAACCAGGCTATTGACGTGACATCAACTGTTTTCAAGTTGTTTTTTCTTAATCTATAAATCATTAGCATAAGTTAAAGTGCCATGAGAGAATCCTCGCTATCACTTCTAGTCTAGAAACTGTCGAATGTGGTCTCTTTAAACAGTTCTATTAATTTGTGGAAAGTCAGAATTCTAGCAATCTTTTCTGGGAAAATGTGTACCTTGTAAAGGGACTATATCGTACGAGCGCAGCCACTGCAGAGGGCAGTTTGGCGATGTTTTATTAGGTTGAACATTCCCGTACTTGGCTAATTAGCAGTCCCTCCTGTCGCTGTGTGAGAGATGCTGTCACATATACACACCAGGGGACAGGGCCCAGCATCACAGAGCCGCAGGGCTCTGGGAGCAGCCCCACGTGTCCGTTGGCTGGGGCAGGGGCCCCGTGAGTGGTGGCGAACGCAGCACACCGCGCGGGCCGCGGCAGGGAAATTCCCGGACAGCGTTACTGTCCAGCAGTGCAGACAGGACCCCTGGCTACACACCGCACGCACGTCAGCCTGAGAAGCACGGTACTCAGCTGGCTCCTGGAGGATTCACAGGGTAGAGTTCGTTTTAGTAAAATTCAAAAGCAAAATCTAAACAGTATTTTGTCTGGCTCACATTTATGTGTAATGTAAATTTTTTAAGCAGAGGAAGTAGAAACACAAAATTTGGATGTTTGGGTGAGGGGTTCCTCCCTGGGGGAAGGTGGGAGGAGATAAGAGGACACACAGGTAAACGGGAAGTCATCAGTTATGGTTCTGTCCTTGGAGGGTGTCCCTCTGTGGTTCTGCTTTATGACTCACACCTGGATCACATCTATTCCGTGCCTGTCGGAGTGACGAGTAATTTGGTAGACAGGACTAGCTTATTAGTATGGAGGGAATTCTTACGTATCAGTGGGTTATCTGATTTTGTAAACGGGCGTGTTGTCTTCCCGGGGCTGCCGTAAGAAAGCACCCAGAGCTGGTGGAGAACACAGAAGTATGTTCCCTCCCAGCGCTGGAGGCCAGAAAGCCAAACCTGAGGCCTTGCCGGGGCCATGCTCCTTCCGAGGGCTCCAGGAAAGACCCCTTCCTGCCCTTCCCAGCTTCTGGAGGCTGTGGTCCTTGGCGTTCCTTGGCTGGCAGCCGTCTGCCTCCCTGCTCGGATGCCACCTTCTGGGCAGGGCCTCTCCTTTCACGAGGGCACCCATGGTTGGATTCAGGGTTCACACTAATCCTAACCCCCCGGGGCCTCATCTTCACTGATGACATCTGCAAAGACCTGATTTCCGAATTGCCCACTACCGTGGGCTAAAGCCATGAAACGGCAATTCACGGGAACTATAAATGATTCATAAGTACCAAAATATGCTTAGGAGCACATTATTAAGTAATTGCAAATCAGTCACTGCCTTTTTTACCTGTCACGTTGTCAAGGACTGGGCGTGGGGGCCTGTGCTCCTGTGACGATGGGAGGTTGTTTGTGTGCGGTTGTTGGAGAGCAGTCTGGTAATAGATCAGACTCCACTTTAAATACCTGTGCCCTTTGACACGCAGCAGAGCCCACTCCTAGAGATCGGGTCTTCTGGTGTGCTCGCATAGATCCGCAGACCCTCGTTTGAGGTTACTGATGGGTCTGGCCCCAGCCTCTGTCCCACCATCTCCTGCCCCACCCACTTCCCCCAGAGGCCCCCCGCCCCGTGTGTCCACCCGCTCTGCGCTTGCCAGGGTGCGGCTGTCCTTGGGGGGCTGCAGCAGCCGGCCAGCACCCTGCGGACCTGGCCTGGGGAGCGGGGGTGGGTTCCAGGGTAGGTCCAGGGAGGAGGCGCGGCATCTCTGGCCCAGTTAGCATCCGGCCTACGACTGAACTGATGGGGGAGGGGTTTGGCCACTCCCCCCACTTACAGATGCGTCAGGAGGGTGGAGCCATTTGCCCAGGGTTTTCCACTAAAAGACAAAGTCTTGGGGCACCTGAGCAGCTCAGTCCGGAAAGCAATCGCCTTCTGTCCGCACCTCGGGCTCCCTGCTTCTCCCTCTCCCACTGCCCCTGCTTGTGTTCCCTCTCTTGCTGTGTGTCTGTCAAATAAATAAATAAAATCTTAAAAAAAAAGAAGAAGAAGAAGAAGAAAGAAAGATAAAGCCTTGACTTGGCGGCACCTGGGAGCTCTTCAGGGATTCTGAGCACAGCCAAGCAGGAGAGAAAGCCGGTGCCGCCGCCGCCCCAAATGTGGTGCCTCTTGTGGGAGGCCTGCTGGTCAGGCTCGGTCCAGTCAGGTACTTTCTGCTGAGCCCCGAGCTTTGTGTACTTGCCCTCTGGGGACTCTGCGGGCCTCTGAGGCCCGAGCCCGGGAGCAGAGCCGTCTCTGGACTACGTACCCCACCCCGGACTTCGGGACACACTAAAGAAAGCCGAGTACGTGCCTGGCGCCTCACTGGGGGCCCGGTGCCCTGGGCCCACACTGTGCCTGCCTGTTTGGACCGAGGCTCTCGGCTGTGCCCCCCACTCTCCCCCACCCCCGTCAGTCAGTGTCACAGCAGCATGACTGTGGAGGCCCTAATCTGAAAACACAGATGAGAATCGGAGGTATCCCAGGGTCACAAGGCAAACAGCACCAAATTTCCTTCTGGCTGGTGACGTGGCCTCCCGGGGCCTGTCCCACAGGCTGTGCTGTGTGGCCTGCAGTCACAGCTCTGATTCGGCCTGCATTCGGTGCTCTCTCTCGTGGCCCTTCGTCTTGTGACTGGTAGTGCTCTCCAGGGCTCTTGGATTTGATGTCCTGGTGGGCAGCTCTTGCCGTAACTTAGCTACTGAACAGATGCCCAGCAGGTGCCTGTGGCATGGGTCAAACGGTTGTCATCTTCCAGGCTCTGCAGAGTTGAAATTTATGCCATCCAAAGAAGGGCTGAACCAAGATTTGTCCATATTTTCCATGCGTTGTAGATAATCTTGTAAAATTCCAGGGCAGTAATTTAAATACCCAGTGGCTCGTGCTGTTTGCAGGTGCTGGAGAAGCACCCTTTCCAGACCCGAACCTGCGAGGCCAAAGAAAAACCCCCCTTTTCTCCAGCAAACAAACTCCAGACCCTGGGCTGCAGTGGGAGCAGCCATAAGGGCCGGGTCTGCCGGTGCACGGGCCAAGGTGGCGTCCGCACCGCCGGGTGCTTCCCGGCGGGGCTTCTCCGGGCTCCCTCCCACCACCACTGTGCGCCCTCACCTGGCCCTCACCTGTCACATTTGGGTAGCTCACCCGAGACACCTTCCGTTTTGACTCTGGGACTTTGAGCATGAGGGCCCCTCCAGATGGGTCCTTTGGGTCTTCGTGGTGACATTGGAGATACCGATAGGATCTGAAGGAAGGCGGGTGGTATGTATCAAAGTTGACGACACTTTCTCTTTTTCCTCTAGAAACATGAAGACACGGAGTGTCCCTGTGTGGTGGTGTCCTGCCCCCATAAGTGCAGTGCCCAGACCCTTCTGAGGAGTGAGGTAAGGGGCATGGCCGGGCCCGCTGGGGAGCCGGTGACCCTGTGGGACTAGCCGGCCACAGACTCTACCCTTCCCCAGTAGCTGAAGTCGAAGGTTTTCACAGAGCACGAGAGTGATATATAGAAAGACAACAGAGAACCTCATGCTTTTTTGGGGCATCAGAAATTTCAGAAGCAAGCAAATAAATGCTACAGAGTGGTTAAATTCAGAGCAAAATACGGTTAAGAACTGAGAAAATGGAATTACTTTACAGCGCCGACAAAGGTCATAACTGTTTAGGTTCTAAAAAAATCTATTTTAAGATCTATAAAATAGGAATTCCTATAAGATTACCTCAAAACAAATGACGTTACAGACACTGCAGACCCTGCTTGGCCACGTGTGCTGTGCAGGGTTGGTCCTGGGGAGCAGGCGGGCCTGGGGGCGGCTCCCACATTCCAGAGGCCAAGGGCAGCCACCCCCAGAGATCGTGTGTCTCATGCTGCCCTTGGCACGCTTTCTTTAAGGCAGGTAGATTTTACATTAACTTAATTTGATCAGGGTATATCCAGATGGAAAAATTCCAAGGATTCTTCAATGTTTTGGCATCTGGTCCTGATCTGGAGCCCCTTTGGTTACTGTTTGGGGAGCACCTGCGGCTTCTGTGCCTCCTGACCCCCCCTCAGGTCCCTTGGGCCCATGTGCTCTCATCTGAGGAGGCTGCTCCCCTCGGCCTTTTCCTGCAGCCTGGAATTTTACCCTTGAATATTGGGGAGGTAAGGGTCGGTGTCTCACATCCCCACTGAGCAAGAGGACCTCTGGGCCTGGAGCCAGGGACACAGGGTACAGAGAGGACCCCCAGAGCCGCTCTCAGTCCGAGTGTGTCCTCCCAGGAAAGAGACTGTGCTGGGCCAGGGCAGGGTCTTGCCGGGCGGTCGTGGCCCCGAGACCTGCAGCGTACCTCTGGGAATGGCAGGGACACGAGTAGGGGTTTCCACAGTTAGGAAGTCCCTCTGCTGAAGCGAATGGATGGCGTCTACAGTGTTGAAGGGATCACCAGGGTTTTACACACTTTCCAACATTTTCATTCAGGGCTACCTGAATTAGGGACGGTAGCTAACTCCATTAGCCTCTAAGTTATTTTTCTTTTAAAAATCTTTAAACCTGCATTTATCCTGGGTTTCTGGTAAATGATGCCATTGGTCTATAAATTACTCTTGCCTCTGTTCCTATGAGGAAGCATGATAAAGGCTCTGAGAGGAATGCTAATGAGCCAGTTTAGGAGAAAGCATCACCCTGAATTTACAGTGGCCCACTGAAAATGACATCAGACCACTATGTCCCTGACTTTCATACCAGAGGCGCTGACTGGATAGGTTCATAACACAGCGCTGGCCTGAGAGAGATCTGAAAACTCCGAAGGTGACACTACCACGCACGGCCTCCCGCTGCGCCTCTGCCAGGCACCTGGGTCTCCCTTCCTGGCGCTTTCCCCCAGGGGCCGGCCGGAGCTTCCTAGCTGGCTTCAGAGGAGTGTCCAGTGTGCCAGGCTGCTAGCTCCGTAACTGCCGTGACCCTGCCCCAGCTCAGAGCCCCTCCGCGGAGCTTGGCCCATAGGCTCCCCGTGACGTTGGCCCTTCTCTGCAGCTCTCACGCAGCCCACCCTCCTCCCTGTCCGAAATACTGACCTAAAGGGGAAGGACTCAAGGACTCTGTGCTGGTGGACGGCAGCCAGGCCCAGGAGCCTCTGGGAACGTGTGTGCCCACGGGAAAACACGTGCCCCGGGCCAGCTCTGCAGTGTGCTTAGACACCCCCTTCCTAATTCTGGATTAATTGTTCCCTCTAAAGAAGATCTGTCCCTAGAGTTTCCTGATGAGAATTTCTTCAATAAAAGAAGAAACTGTCCTTAAGTTGTATCAGCCTAATGAATAGCACTATGTCTTTAAAATGTAGATGCTTCAATTTCCTTTTCTCTTGAGGGGTATCATAAGTGGTTTTTATTTGATGATTTGCCAACATGTAAGCTGAACAAAGGGGTTTTTCCTTGTACGAGGAGTTATCCTCTCCCGATCTTTCTTAATTTTCTTCTACCAATTAGAGGTGACAATATTAAGATTGTTACACTGACCTTAGCAATCTGTGAGAAGCTACGTGAATTTATGGGCACTCAGAGGGGGAAAAAAAGTCTTTTCAAAAGAAAGAAAAACTCATCTCATTATCTTGAGTATTGAGAGTAATGGTACGTCGTGTAAGCTTGCTTCCAAAATATATTTCTTTTTGTGTACCGTATATTAGGTGTGTGACCCAGTTACATCCTGAATGCTTTCTCTTTTTTGTGTTTCATGCAATTTTTGTTTATAGTCTTTAAATGTTCATTTCAGTTTACGTTTCTCCCTTTCTTTTTAAAATGCTGGCGCTGCAGATGGCATGTCACATTTTGAACAATTTGTTCTAAAGAACCTGTAGGTTTAAGAAATGTTACAGTAACCGTATTTCTGTATATTGGCGTATATATGTGTATACACGTGACGGTAGTGTATATTTACTGCATCTAAGCCCAGGAAGCCGATGGTATATACACACCTGTAGCTGATAAGCCCCCTTTGTGACAGTACAAACCAGATGCTCTCTGTGCCCTTAATATGTTTGAACATTTTCATGCAGACGCTTGTGCCACAACTCACGTCTCTTTCCCGTTGCAGTTGAGTGCACACTTGTCAGAGTGTGTCAATGCCCCCAGCACCTGTAGTTTTAAGCGCTATGGCTGCGTTTTTCAGGTCAGTATCCAACATTTGTCCTTCCCAGTCACTGACATTCTGCCGTGAGAGAAAGTTACTATCTTAACATCTTAACATGCAAGTTCTGGGCTTGTAGTCTTTGTCGTGGAACCGAGTCCCCGTGCTGCATGGGTGGCGAAAGCCACATGCAGCCAACGTGGGTGCTCGCTCTCCAGCCCGTGGTGCTCCGAGACTTGAGGCGACACCTGTGCCGAGAAGGAGGTCAGGGCATTAGTGGGATAACTGCATCTAAAACTGCCAGGCAGTGGGACAGACAGGGCCGACAGTCGGGGGGCGTTTCCGGAGAGATGGTTATGGAACCGTAGCAGCACCCGAGCAGAAGTGGGCGGCAGGCAGACACGGTTTGGGCGGCGTGCGCACCAGCACTCCGCCGTGCGGACCACGCACGCGTGTCCTCACACGCCTCCCGGAACAGCCGCGTGGAGAGGGCGTCTCCGTCACCAGCACACTTGGGCTGCGAGAAGCCTGTTTTCAGGGGTTTTTTGTTTTTTAACACGTCTGAGATTGCTAGTGCATTTGAACTGAGTTTCACTGAAACGTGTATCTCAATCTTAAAACTAATCAGAGGGCAGTATATATTGCAATTAAAGTATTTTGTATTTAAGTGTGTATATTATCAATACATTATTATGAAATCAGCACAGAGATACTGGCCTCTCAGTATTTCCTTAGGAAGTAAGGAGCCTGAGGAGTAAGAATGACTGTAGCCCTTTGTCTCCGTCTCTTAACGAGACAGAGCGCTCGCCACTGTCATGTCGTATGTAGTGCCATTCATTCTGTGTATGTATATATATATGTTTATATATAGCAGCACTTATATCAACATATATATATGAATATTCTATGTACAGAGTATATGTTTTGGAGATCATTAAAATGCTTTCTGTGGCTTCTTAATTTTCTAATACCAAACGAATTCTATTTTATACCGATTATTTCCTTAAATATGTGAAGTACTATTTCATGTGCTTATTACTGACTCTAATATGGTCTCCATCTTACGTACTCTGTAGATTGTTTATGTTTTGTATGTAACTTTCCAAGTATACTTAGAACAATGAGGAACAATACGTTTTTTAATGCAGTGTATTTCCCTAATAAGTTAATATTCTAGAAAATTATTTAGAATGCCACTTTGATTACATGTTCGTTCACTAGATTATTGTAGCACTGTCTAGACACTACAGGTGTCTGAACATTCCCTATTTGTAGTTTTAATGGAAAAGGTTATAAAGGAACAAAAATGAGAGGTCTGAGATTTAATTTCTTGATATTACAAATATGAAACGCAGATGAGAAGGCGCTGGGTAAGAAGCTGGAGGAGTAGAAAGCACGAGCTGGAGATTGTTGTAGACCTGCAGGCTGTCTGCTCTTGCCAGCCTCCCCACCTGCACTCGGCAGAGCGGGGGCCGCTGAGCGTGGCCCTTCCAAGGCTGGGAGACCGCCCGCCGGCTGGACGGGAGCAGGGCCCCCCTTCGTGGTTAGTGCTGGGGGTAGGTCACGTGGTAGTCTCGCAGCGCTCCGTGACGGAGTGATGCCTTAATGCACTGCATCTGTGTTCTCGCAGGGGACAAACCAGCAGATTAAGGCCCACGAGGCCAGCTCCGCGGTGCAGCACGTCAACTTACTGAAAGAGTGGAGTAACTCTCTAGAGAAAAAGGTAACGCCAGACCGCTTCTCGCTTCTGTTAGCTTTTAATCATCTCTTCAAATTATTTAAAGAAGAAAATCTTTTTATAGTTATTAATGGTTTTGCATAAAAGAAACAGTTGTATCAAGAGAATGTCCAAAAAGTAAATTTCTTTTCACATGACCTTGAGCTCATAAATGAAGGTATTTGGGTGTGTGCGTTCTTCGTTTGTTAATTGCCAAGCAAGCATGCAGTGCCCCCCCCCTTTTTTTTCTAAATCACATTGTGGTTACCTTAGCATGGACCCAGAATGGGGATTCTCAGTCTGCCAAACCTCCCTTTTTCTCCCCATTAGCCTCGTATTTTTGTAAATAAAGTTTTATTGGAAAGCAGCCGTGCTCATTCATTCCTCTATTGTCTATGGCTGCTTTTGCAGAGTTTAGGAATGAGACAGAAACAGTATGGACCTCACAGCCCAGAATGTTTACCCTCTGGCTCTTTACAGAAAAAGTCTGCCGACACCCAGTCTGGAAGGTGACTGAGGTTAAGTGCTTCCCTGTTCTTTGTCTTTCTGAGTGATGTCGCCCCCCATGGGTGTTACTGCTGACTTCGCACTGGAGGCTTGTGGAAGTTTGATGCAGGGAGCCCTTGTTCAGCTGCACTTCTTTTCAGGAGGCCTGAGTTGTGGGGGCTGCAGGCTCCTTAGCTGGCGCCTTCCCCATGTAATCCTTCCCGGGGGAGCTGTCCATCCGCCGTGCTCCCCGGGGCCAGGCCCTCTGTTCATGAGCCAAACAGGAAAACCTCCAAGAATTGATAGAGAAGTTGTAACAGGATCTCTCATTGTGGCTTCTGTACAAAAACAAAAACTTACTTCAGTACTCAGGAAACACTGACGGAGAGTTTGCGGTGGGGGCTTACCGAGATGGCTTGGAGCGGCCGGTAGAATTGATGTTCATTTTCTAAAGATTTGTAGAGATTTGAATACCTTGTTTCTGGTATGAAATCCAGCCAATTTAAAATGTGAATGTATTTGAAAGAGTCTAAAATTCTTAATCAAAAGACTTCTATGAACTCTGACATAAAGTAGTCTTTTTAATACAAGTGTTTATGCTAAAGATGAGAAGGGACAGAAGGGCGGGTTTGCGCACGTGCAGATATGGCGGGGGGTCCTTCATCGTGACATAAAATGTGTGTGAGAGGCGTCGTTTGGGACTTGCCCACGAACACATGGTATTCGCTCTGAGTTAATGATGCTTTACAGAAGTCTTTTTTCTCCTGTTTGAAGAGTGTATTCTGTTTCTGCTTTTTGAAAATTGTAGACATAGGCGTCAGGGTTCTCTGTCTCGCGGGTACTCTGTGTCTCACTTAGGTAGAAGGTTCTCTCTATTGTTTAAGATGAACCGGTTGTGTTCCGGCTGTGCTAGCTCGCCAACACCAGTTCCGAGGCGTGTGGCCACCCCGTGGGGCAGTCGGACGAGGCGCCCGCGCCTGCTGTGCTTCCGAGCCGAGCCCCCCGCGTGGGCGGAGGTGCATCCCCTCAGTCGCGTCCCCCGCCTCCGCGGCTGCTCTGTGGAGGTGCCGGGACCGGGCTCCCCACCGCTTCTCGCCCCGCACACACCTCCGGTGTTGAAGGCGGCCGGCCGCTCCGGGCACCTGCGAGGGGGGATGCGCTGCCATGCATTGCCGCTGGCGGGTGCGGTCTTTGCCCCCTTGGTCTCTGCCCAACTCCGCCCGGCACTCAGGTCCGTCATGCTCGGCGGAAGGGGCCTGGCTTTTCACTGGGCCCAGAGCCAAAGACCAGACAAAGAATGGAGCCACTCATCGTTTCTTAACATGGGAATTTGTTTCTCATTATAGAATTACTCAATACTCAATTACTTAAGTTATTTTGTTCACGTGTAGTGGGAAACAGAATGTTTGACCCATCACATTCATGTCAAATTAAGGAAAAGCTATTTTGTAAAACATGGACTTAAGAACACCCATCTTCTGTGTTAGGAACTCTTATAGGGAAATATGGAGTGCCCCCCCCCCCCAAAACAGGCTGGAGTAAACGTTGTTCTCAATGAGGAGGGGCTTGGGGAAGGACGGGGGAACTCCTGCTTTCGTCTGCCTGGGAATGTTCTGCTGTCTTCTTGGAAACACAGCAGCCAGGTGGACTTTCCCGTACATGTCATGTCTGCGTGACAGGCAAGAGCTGAGGGCTGCAGGCGCCCAGGAGTTGGATTCTTTGATTAAAATACATAAGTAAGTAAAAATTCAAATTAGGGAGGTCCCTAAATTAAGAAATTAAGAGTTTACTACGATGTGATACGTGTTCATTCATGTGAGGTGCTTCTGCTCATCCTCGGGTCGCTCGTTTCATTGTAGGAAAAAAAATGGCCATTGTCTTTAGAGATATTACCGAGATTTTTTATCAAAAGCGTTGGCATGCATGCAGGCATTTCTTTTTTTTTTGGATGTGAGACTGAAGAGTCTGGGAATCGTGTCCAGCTTGAGAGATGGGAACGAGCGAGCCCTAACTTTGGGAGAGGCAGACCGCCTGCAGGATTCGCCCGTGGCCATGCGTATCTTCTGTAGGAGTCCGGGGACAGGAGCGCGCATTTGAGAGAGGAAAGTCCGCTGATGCTGAGTGAAGTCCTTGGCAAGTGACGTGTTCTTTTGCTCAGGAGACATCGCAGGTTTTGTATTCCGCAGTAAATACGCATCTGTTGGAACATGAAGCAGACTGTCTCCAAGGCGCTGTGCGGTCGCGTGTCTGTAGGCAGGGACTTTGCAGGGACATCAGGAATCTGTGCTCTGCCGCACCCAGGTCTGTCCTGTGGTGGCTTTGGGCCGTTATGTCAGGTGTTAGCTGCTCTTCGGGGCACATCTGAGTGCAGGTGTCACAGCGTCCCCCGTGGAGCCCACTGGGTCCGCGCAGACGCATCTGTTGGTGGAGGGGCCTTTCCGAGGGCCGGAGAACCCCGTGGAGAAGTCTCGTGAGAAGGCAGCCTCATCAGACTTGCCCCCGACTCCTCACGGGGGCGGGGGGGGGCGGGTGTTAAGACCAGTGTGAATGGGTTCTTGGGAGCTAAATATTTTCCAGAAAGATTTTGAAAAGGTCAGCGGTGAGTTTAGAACTGCTCCCCCACATCGGGCTCCCTGCTCTGCAGGAGGCCTGCTTCTCCCTCTCCCTCTGCTGCTCTCCCTGCTTGTGTTCCCTCTCTCGCTGGGTCTCTCTCTGTAAAATAAGTAAATAAAAGCTTCAAAAAAAATTTTTTTTTTAAATTTTGTTTAAAAAAAGGAACTGCTCCCCCAGCAGGCCCTTCTTGGGGCTGATGTGGTGTTGCGGGTGAATATGTTGAGTTTTGGGGAAGGTCTTCTCGGGCCACAGGCCGGGCCCACGGGCTCTGTTGCGGGGCTCATTGTCCGCCTGAAGGAGTAGGTGAGGCGCAAACGTAGCTTTTTAAATTTTCTCTGTTGGGAGAGCTTTTCAAAGTGCAGCATATGGCCCGCTGGTGGAAGTGCAATAATTTGGTGGGTTGCAACTAGTACTTTTTAAAGTAAAATAGGATAAAAGAGAAAGTACCAGGACACGTGGAAATGACTAGGGCAAGGATGGTTTTACGATACCTGTTTCTTAGGTCTACACACACGCATACACACACACGTCTGTACATGTGGGGTGAGAAGTGAGAATGTGTTTCCTGGTCAAAGATTGAAAGCCACTCTGGTAAAAGGTTTATTGCTTTTCAGCAAAAACTTTAGAAAGTGTGTCCCATTTATTCTGAAATGCAGTCAGCTGCTATATTTTGCCTCACCTTAGTTTATTACTGGGAGGCAGTGTGTAGGATTTCCTGTTAAGTTACCAGGACTTCCGTTTCCTGTATGAAGGGATTTTTGTCCCCTGGAACTTTTTCCAGGGAGCTAGTAGAGGGCCTATATTGTGAAAATGTAAAAATTATTTCCAAATATAATCTATCATTATAATTGTTATTAATTAATAAAACCACTTTTTGTTCGCTTAATCGAAGAATTTCTTTTTCAGGTTTCCTTGCTACAGAATGAAAGTGTAGAGAAAAACAAGAGCATACAAAGTTTGCACAATCAGATATGTAGCTTTGAAATTGAAATTGAGAGACAAAAGGAAATGCTCCGAAATAATGAATCCAAAATACTTCATTTACAGGTAAGAAGTTTAAGACTGTGGCTAGATGAAAGGGTGAGGAGCATGTCTGGGTTCTCCTTCCAGACTTTCTCACTGAGCCATTTGAGCAAAAGCTCTAACCTTTGTCAAACAGACGGCCTGTTTCTCTTGCTTAAGTGTAGACTTAAGCTGGTGTTTCTTCCCCACTTTTTCCTGGAAAGCAAGCCCACTGCCTCTCTCCTGTGTCTTTGATTCGCTGTTGGTGAAGTAAGACTTAAAGCCCGTGTTTTAAAAAAATTAGCTGTTTTTATTATTATTTAAGATTTCATATTGTTCAAGAGTAGTTATGTGTAAAGTTTCACTTCCTAAAGTGAAGTGAAGCCGATCTATTTTGTTCTGAATTTTCTGGTGACACACATACCCCACTTTATGTCACCATAGTGATCTAGATGTACCTCAGAACAAACAGGCAGACCTTTCCTGCTCTGAAAAAAGGTGATTGTGTAAAGAGGCTTGATTAGAATGTCGCTTCTCGTTTGTTATCAACACAGGTGCTTGTTAGTATATTATTCTTGTAGCTCTTATCTGCACGTTGGTTTCCTTCAGTGCACGACTGTTAACACTGATTCCCACGTGTATCACACACCCCCATGGAAAAATCACTACTGTGTTTCCAGGATGGCTTTTTAGTGCTTTTACTTAGGTGTGTTTCCTTAAATTATCTGGAAGATAAAAAATTATTTCCAAGAGCTCAGAGTCACGGTATCTTTGAGAATGCCTTTCCTTGCAGTTTAACATCAGAGATTAGTTGTAGTGGCTCGAATTGCATAGAGATTTATTAGGTTAATTTCATTCGTGTTAAAAATTTGCGGTGGTCCAGAGATGAGGAAAAACACAATGACGTAATAGATTGTGTTAGAAAAGGTAAAGTCATCGGAATTGAATCAAGCCAGCACAGGTTATGTCACATGAAACACCCGCAGGCTTCCTGCTGGCGAGTGCCCGTGGGCGTGCCATTCGGGCGGCCCCACTTGGCTCCGAGCTACTAGCAACAGACTGCGGGCCTGGGGCTCCGAGACGTGCGTGGAGAGGACCCAGAAGTTAAAGCTATGCTAGAAAACCTCCTGTTAAAAATAGCAACAGAAGAATGGGTAGGTAGTAGGTTCATTTGTACAGCGTCATTTATAACCAGAAAAGTTAGGGTCTCCGTAATGAGGCCATCGGGG